>BQMJ01000044.1:0-209219 GCA_025991245.1 Galdieria partita
AACCCTAATAAACCCTAATAAACCCTAAATAAACCCTAAATAAACCCTAATAAACCCTAATAAACCCTAATAAACCCTAATAAACCCTAATAAACCCTAAATAAACCCTAATAAACCCTAATAAACCCTAAATAAACCCTAATAAACCCTAAATAAACCCTAATAAACCCTAAATAAACCCTAATAAACCCTAAATAAACCCTAAATAAACCCTAATAAACCCTAATAAACCCTAAATAAACCCTAATAAACCCTAAATAAACCCTAATAAACCCTAAATAAACCCTAATAAACCCTAATAAACCCTAATAAACCCTAATAAACCCTAATAAACCCTAAATAAACCCTAAATAAACCCTAATAAACCCTAAACTAATAAACCCTAATAAACCCTAATAAACCCTAATAAACCCTAATAAACCCTAAATAAACCCTAATAAACCTTAATAAACCCTAATAAACCCTCAGTAGAACCTGAATAAGAAAGAAAAATGCCAACTTCCTCCTGTCGGCCTACACATACTTTACAATTTACTGCATGTTTTTCTCTTAGTTGTATTTCAAACAAAAGTCCCTTAATTGTATTTAGCCTCTTACTTTTGTTTCTTGTCTAGTACAATGAGTCACAAATTTTACTGCGTTTTTTTTGGCGTCCTGGCGATTTTTCTTTTGTGATATTTTTCTCTTATATTTGTATTTGAGGTATATTGCATAAATACTTGGAAGAGAATAGAGAAAGTTTATATTTTGCTTTTCCCCGGTGATTGTCCTTCTTTTGTTGAGGCATTTTTATGTAACCAATAATAGTCCTTTAGTAAGACCTGAATAAGAAAGAAAAATGCCCAGTCCCTTCTGCCAGCCTACACATATTTTGGAATTTAGTGCATTTTTTCTCTTAATTGCATTTTAAACGAAAGTTTCTTAATTCTATCAATCCTCTTCGTCTGCCATTAGTCTAGTATAATTTATCGCAAATTTCAGTGAGTGTTTGGTGGAGTTTTGGAGACTGTTCTTGTGGGTGATTTTCCATTATATTTGTATTTGAGATATATTGCATGAATACTTGGAAACGATAGGAAAAAGTTTTGATTTTGCTTTTAACTTATGATTGTCCTTCATTTGTTTTAGGCAATTTCATGTCGTGTTGCGTTGGTTTAAAATTTGAAGTGGTTTGTTTGATTGAAATTTTTTTTTTTTGGAATGATTCTTGCCTTGAAACTCTCGTTTTTCATTGATTTTGTTGCGGAGCCATTTATTAAAGCTTTTTTTTATTGTTTTTTTCTTTTTCTTGTGAAGCCGCATTCATTGGGTGAAGGATCCTTTTGCTTTATTCTGATGGATGAATGCTTTTTTTTCTATCCTGTTAGTTTCTTTCTATAGTATGTGACTTTTGTTAGAAACAGTAATAAAATAAAAAAAAATTAATGAACCCTGAAATAAAATTCCTATTGTCCTGTTCCAGGTCATTTGCATTCGAAATTTATCAGGTTTTTGGAAATCTCAATGCATTGGAGAAAAAAAACGAATTGGCTCTATTAAGGCCTTTACTTTCGCTTTTAGTTTCGTAAAAGTAATTAATTCTCAAACTGTGCTACTTGTTTTGCCAACGATCAAATGACTTGCCTTGTTTGCTATTTCTGCGTCTGTTTGTATTTGTTGTTTACTACGGGTATTTAGTTAAAATTTTAGGATGCTATTTTTAATTCAAAGCCCTTTTGAGTTAAGGAATTTCTCTGTTGCTTTGCAATAATTCGAAATTTTGAGCTGTTTAGAAATTGTGCGAATTTTTCTTGAATGGTTGCTTTTTTGTTATTGTTAGCATCACTAATTTCGTTCTTGATTGAAACAGTTGCACAGTAAGTTAATAGCTTTTTCTCATATTATGATACTTCGCTTTGTGTGGTATTTGTGCCGAATCTTTTTGATGAGAAATCCCTTTTCGTTTCTGATATTGGATAAATTGACCTAAAATCGCCCAGTTAATATATTCCAATAGAATTGGAACTTTTAGGTAAGTATGCATATTTAACTTGAAAGTATACCCTAATGAAGTATTATAAAACCAAAATAACGAAAAAATGCTTGTTGCTTTCGTCCTGGACATACCTAGTTTTTTAATTCACTGAGCTCTAGTAGTCTCAAAGTTTTAATTGGCAGAGTGAATTGTTTATGTCCGGTTTCTTATTTATGTTTTTCTGCACAAAGAATAGTTACGTATTGTTTTATTTTTTTGCTTTCTGTGCTACTGACCAAGTTTGGTTTTCTGTCAGCTACATTTTGTTTAAACTCTTTTTGGATTGAAGACTGGAGTTAGTTTTTTACATTCTTTCTTTAGTTCAAATTTTATTATGAATGCAAAATTTTCTGCTACTTTTGTATCGTTTTGAGATTCTAGGTGGTTCGTTTAAGTGGTATTTTTCTGATGACGATAGTTCAAGGTGGGAGCAATGTACGCGAACAGCTCATCACAACATTAGAACAGTCTGCCACTATGTAACATTTTCATTTTTTTGTATTTTGCTGCTTTCATTGTTGTTTTCATGGATTATCTCTTCTTTTTACTACTTTTCCTCCAATGAGAAAAAAAATTTTTTCTTCTGTATTTCTTAGTGATATAGTTACTAAATTCCCGTTCATCAAAGGTCTTGTATTTTTTTCTCTGTGAGCAGATTGCTGTAACTTTTTTACTTCGTTTCACAAGGTTGAGAAATATCTGCCTGACGAGGACAGATTCATGGTGCCGATGATGTAAAGAACAAGTGGTACATAAAAACTCCTCAATATATTCTCAAGTTTTTATTTCTCTAAAGGTTTTTTCGATGGTTTTTCTAAAATTGGTTTTGGTATTGTTCCTTTAGTAAACCGTATATAGAAAGTCCTAAACTGGTTATGCAAAAATTGCCTATTCCCCTTTGATATATCGCAAAAACTTCTCTTCAATACCGTCTCATAATGCCAATGCAATAGAACTGAAAATGAAATGATGAAATCTTTTTTTTTTTAACTGTTGTAAGAAGTTTTTGAATTTTTTAAAATTTTTATGCCTTGGTGACATTGTAGCTTTTTCGATGAATTTGTCTTTTCATATAGGTACTACATTCTGGCGATGATGTTCTTTGTTTATTGATTTTTCTTATTAAGATCGCTGCTTTCTTCAGTGCATACATAATAATAAGTTTTGAATATGGATAATTTCGAAACTTTTGTTTTAATGGTTTCGCCAAGATCTTCATGGTTGAACCTTACCTTGTTAGAATCGTTTTTAGAAATTTGTCTTATGTAGCAAAATTCTAAGTATTGTTATTTTGTCATTTTTTTGTATTCTACGGTGCAACGCTATTGAAAATTTAACCATTTGGTAAGTTCTTTCTGCTTTTTGATTTTCTTGAGACAGTGCTTGCTTCATTCTTTGAGTAGCCTTACTTGAAACATAGTATCGGTATGCATATTTAGCAAAAAGTAAACAGTGCTTATGCTATTCTTAGATTCTCAAAAGCAATACTTTGTGTTGTGGTAAACATTTCGAGCCACCTTGTATCTATTCTCTACATTGTCAAATTTTGAATCTCTTTGTCGGCTTTTCAGTGTGCACTTTTATGTCACAGATTTTTGTTCAATTGTTACTTTTTAAGAATGAATGAGCTAGAAGATTCAATTGTCGTTTAGGCTCTTTGTTCACATTTTAGAAAGTTCACTTGTTTGATCATTTCTCTTCTAGTACTACTGTCTGTTTTTCTTGTGTGTTTTATGTCTTATCACCCTTGAATGTGTAATGAAGTTTTCCTAGGTTCTATTTCACATATGCCAAAACTGTTCGAGGTGAGAATATATTGATTTTTTCTATATGAGATTTGTCTTACTTTTTTTTTTACTAAATTTCGCATTGCCACCTACTGGTTACTCCTGAGAACAACTAGAAGTATTGATGCCATAAAAGACAAATAATGTATTGAAATTCTTCAATTTTTTCACTTGCGCCAACCTCAAATTCTTTCTTTTTCTATAAACTCTATTCGAGACTATATTTTTTTAGTTCTTCTAATGAACCGTAGATAATTTCAGAAAAACAATTTTTTTTTATTAGAAACGACACGACTTTTCGTTCCTTTTTCTAAAAGGCATGTGTTCTTCTCAATTCACGAGATCGTCGTAAAAGAATCCAATAGAGTATAAAATTAAGTGGTTTAGATTCCATCACATACTTGTGAAATTGTGTCAAGATTCTTCAAGATTTTTGTGATTTTGCCAATTTATCTCGAGTGACAAAGTAATTCTTCCTTTGAAATTTTTGGAATCACCCCCACAGTTGTATTGGTATTGCATGTTAGCGATATTCAATTGTTCCATTTCTTTCACTTTTATTGAAGTTTTTAATTTTTTGAGGGAGCTTATCAATTTGGTTATGAATTTGATATATTGCAAAATCTAAATCAGGTAATTTTTATAGCTACCGTTTTGCATGAATTTTTTTCACCAAAGTCGTTTTTGATATTGAAAAGCGGCATTTTTTCGAAAAGTAGAATCTTGTTACTGTTGGTTGTTACTATGTGATATCATAGTAACAGACACCTTTTTTTGTCAAAACTCTTTTTGCTTTCTTATGGTAATCGGATCTATTGTGTTGTATTTTATGTTGAACGGCATAGTATTATACTCCAATTGTAGTGTTGATACATATAAGGAAGATAAAGTAAGCCACGCTTTTGCCGTAAAAAAGCCTCAAACGAATTAAACAGTTAGCAATCATGCCGCAAAAGTTCATGGTTGGACCATAGCAACATGAGTATTGTATGCTCTGTGTCAGTTTGACTATGCTTTGAATAACAACTTGGATTGTAACATATCTCCAAAAGCACTTTTCCTCCATGAGTTTGTTGTATTTTCATTCTTGTTCTTTGAAATCATCCTGTTATTTTTGTTTTTCTTCTTAAATGTATAAAACTTCTTTTAAGTATTTCAATTTGACATAAGTACTGAATTGGTTCCGACTGAGAATATGGTAGGTTTTTCTTTGAACATGCATTTCGGACACTACTTCTTACTATCTTTTGCATTGTCGACTAATGTCAGAGAACAATTAGAGATACTTGTTTGATAAAGACAAGTAGCATATGAGAATTCTTCAACTTTCTAGAGATTCTATTTCTCTTGTTGTCTTTCTTTTCTCTATAGGTTATTTTCAAAATCGGTATCTTTATCGTTCTTTTCTTTTCTATAAATGTACGGAAGAAGGAAGAATTGTCTAGTGTCCTCTGACATACGTCATGCGCTTTCCTTCATTGAATTATGTTCTCGTGAATCCAATGTTATGAAGCAAAGAATTACTTAGTGTTTCACATATTTTGACTTAACCTTGTTACTTTCATATTTGGTAATTTTGAAATTTTGTTTGTTTTGTTTGTTTGATCCATTCGTATCAATTCAATTTCGCCCATGAAATCTTCATCCCCTAACATACTCCTGCACTTGTGCCGCTTTTGACTGATGATGAATTTTCTCTAGTACTTGTTTTGGGGAAACGTTTTCTTTGGTTTGGATCTAACATAATTCATTATTTACTTGAAATGTTGCAAAACTAAATTGGCTCCGTTTCTTGCAACCGTATTAATCGGGATTTACCGTATTAGAGTCTTTTTCGATTCTCTGACATGAACAGTAGTTTGAAAAGTACAACCTTGTTTCACCCTATGTTTTCCTTATGTTGTCCTATCTATCACTTAGTAATTTGGCAAAACAGGGTTTTACTTTCTTATGATCATTGTATACTCCTTCTTTCATTCTGTGAGTATCTTTGTATACTATACTGCTACTTTGGTGATGGTATACATATTGAACCAAAAGTAAGTTATACCATACATATGCCATAAAAAAAGCCTTCAATTGAAAGAAGCAGTTAACAATGACAACGTAAATATTCCATCATGTCTGCTATTCTTCCTCTTTATTCTTGCTTTATGTCTACCTGGTCAATACTTTGCGCGATAACTATTAGAAGATTATATCACTGCGTGGCATTTTTCCTTATTGGTCATATTGTACTTTCACTCTTTTTCTCTACAATCAATTTGTTCTTCTTTGTTTTCTTATCTTTAAATACTTTTTTAGTCTTTTAGTATGCATTAACATAATATTTTGGTTTCTCCCCAGCTCTTTTCTCTTGAATTTTCTATTTGAAGATCTTTGTTTGTGGTGTTCTCCAATCGAAATTCTTTTCTTCCATTTCCACCATAAGAAACTCTTATAGGTTTTTCTTTCAAAATTTTCTAGCGTTTGAATCAATACTTGGTTAATTGAAATCAAATGAATGTCTTCTACAGAGGTACATATTCATTTCTATGTTTTAATAGGAAGCAAGAGCAAGATTGAGACTAGACGTCTGTGTTATTGACACAACTTGGAATACTGCGATATTTGCGACGTTGCAGGAGAAGCTCAACTTGTACTATTCTGGTGTACTTGCAAACTAGCTCAATAATTTTATGCTATATCAAGTAAGGAAAAATGCACTATCGAAGATTTCGAATCAATCTTTGGTGTTTCCTTAACTTTATCAGAGGAAAATGGAGTATGAAAGAAGAGTTTGGTAATTTTTATTCTTTCTATTCCTTCATTGCTGTTGATTTCTACTACTAGTTGTTTTTATATTTACAAGAAAATAGCACTCTAGCCATTTTGAGGCAGTGGGAGCATACTCTCGGCAAATCGTAAAATATTAATCGTGTATGAGAAAAACACATTTCTCTGATCATAAACTATTTCCTACAACCTTTTTACACAATTATGTGGCTTTAAAAAATTTCCAAAAAATTTTTTAACTTTGTCGAGAAATGGCTACGCAGAACAGGACAACAACCCATGGCAACCAAAGGTAATACAGGAAAGTGAGGGAATGAATTAATGAACCCTCATGTAAACTCAAATTACTTCTTACTGGATTTCCCAACGACCCAACTTGGATCCTAATTCAGCTTAGTAAAATATACAATGTAGCAAGGTTTTCAATTGCAAAAAAAAACTACCAAGCTTCTATATGTTAACTGCTAAAAATCTTTTCATAGACATTACTTTGTAATTTAGTTGCTTGTAAAGAACAGAAGTTTCATTGTAAAATTGCATTTCCTCTTATTGAGTGTAAATAGTTTTTGAATATGTAGTTTTCAGGTAATACTTTAGGTGCTTTTTATGTTTTCTTTTCCTCTTTCACGTCACAGTGTAATTGGAAATGACTATGTTTTCCTAGTTGTTTTAATTCGCCACTGGGTTAAATAAAAATTCGTAAACTTTCTTCTTCTCCTATCCTTTCTATAATTTAGCAATTTGATTTTGTTTGTCCTTATTTTGGCTGAATAGTTTGCTTTTGAACTGAAACTGTTGTTACCAGAAATTTTTGGTTTTCCTTTTCTCTTTTCAATTGAACTTTCTATAGGAAACTCTCACAAATACATGTTGTTTTCAACAAGTTTCTGTGACACATGTTTTCAACACAATGAAAGCTTCTCATGTCACTTGTCTTGCATCTCTATTGACTGTACTGATTGATACTGGATTGTTTGAAACTTTTCTTTTAAACTCTGGTCTCACAAGCAGCTTTTTGTAGTTGTTCTTCATAAACTATGTTTTTCTTATGGAGTGATATGAGAATTTACTTTTTTGGTGGTTGGGTGATAGCTATACTGCATTGGACACTGCTATATCAACAATGAATAATTCCGATTGATTGATTAGTAAAACTTGAATGGTCAATTCTAGTCCTTATCATGTTTTAAGAATTTGTGTCGATTTTTTGGAGCCTCTCTGTTGATACCTTTGTGACTGATAGTGGCTAACGTTGCGTTTCTCCTCTCCTGGATTGGATTAAAATATATGCAAATTGCCAAAATTCCATTTCTTTGCTATTTATCAGTAGTAGTTTCCTTTTACAATGATCTTGATTGTACTTTATATTGCAGTTGATTTTTGTCTTTCTTTGTTTCCTAAAAGTCTTTCTTGAGTGTATATAAATGATTACGCTACTTGTCTATAAAGGAAATTAAGTGTCTTGTACAGTTTTAATTATCAATTGAATAGAGCAATTCATTGAATTTTAAGAAATTTTCATTGTGAGAAACCAAATTGTTGGATAGAGTTCTACTTGTATACATAACTAATCAAGCGTATATTTATTCATTGACTCTAGATTTCTACGTGAGTAAAATTTTAGCAATGGCTTCCACCGGTATGAAGATCGATCGTACAAGTAAAAAAAAGATATCAAAAATAAAATATTTATTTCTTGCTCCATTGTGCTTTGTAGACTAGGAAGATCCTGCAATATCTTGTGCATATGTAGGAATGTTGCTCAGTCGAGTAATTCAATCTGCCAAAAGAATCGCTGTTTGAAATGCAGAATGCCGAACAATGATTTTATAAATTCGTCTCGAGTTGTCAGTTTGTATACTTTGTGCTTCTTAGCCTTACTGATTACATCTGATAGTAGTTGTTTCTTATATAGCTGATTGCGCTTTCCCACAAGAAAGACAGGGTTATTGAACTGCCAACAGGGATACTATTCAAACAGTATCTTTTCTAAAACAGTGTCGTTTTCTCCCAAGTCTTGAGTTTAAACATATGTAACGTGTGGTCTTGGGCACTTTCGCATCCTTCAAGTGACCTCGTCAAGTACGATTGGCAAACAACGACGTAAAGATGCTTCAAAGTCGGTGGACAAACTCTGTTCACTTTGATTTTTGAAAGGGGAACTCAAAATTGCACTGCGCAGTTCAGTTGCCATGAGTCGATCTCCACTCTCCACTCGGACAATGGATTCTCAATAGACAAAAACTGACAATGACAAGAATCGTTTTTGTGAAGAACCAAAGAGAATCAACTCAGAATATACTCCGATTGTTACAAACGATCTTGGTAATTGTTCCACAAGAGAGAGTCCTCATCTGTTGTTCACAGGACAACAGTTCAATTCAATTTGAAGAACCAGGTTACATTACAAGACTGTATCGCCGCAAGGGTTCAACCTCAAAAACTATTTGGAGCCTTTGTGCCGACTGGTTCCCCAGTAATCCGCAGGGTCACTGTCTTAAAAGAGTCAAGGAACTAAGATTAACAATTCTCGAACAGAACCTACGTTGCATTCAACAGGAACTTGGAAGCGACTTTGAGGTTCAAGTCAAGTCGTTGACAGGAAACGACCAAAACAAACAGGGCCTTGGTTGGTATTTCAAAAAGTGCGAAATCATAAAACTTCAAAGTTTTTTTCGTACTAAAAAGTTCTTCTCTAAATTCAACTAATTATATTTTCATAAAAAGGAACAATTTTATCCACTTCAAAACGGGTGGTAACAAAGCAACTACAGCCACAGTTGAGCAAAACAATCACAAAGAGAGATTGGACAAAATGACGTTGAAGAGCTCTTCGAGTAACGTCAAAAGTGCCATATATAGTTTCATATGTACCTAGTGAAAACTTTCCAAGGGAACCTTCCACTCAAAGGTTTACCTAGAATACTATTGATTTTCTAACGTCGCATTATTTGAAGAGAACCGTTGTGTTAGAATGATCGTTGACATACCGCTGAGAGTAAAGCCCGCCATTGTATAGTGAGATAAACTCACCTTTGTTATTTACCTTGAAGATTTACTGGCTTCAAGTTGATTTGGAGAACACTGAGCTTTATTTGATAGGAATCATTTCAAGAAAGCATTATCTGCCACATTCAAGAAGAAAGACGTGTTTCGCACAACTTGGAACGATTTGGTGTGTAGTTGGCAAGTTGTCATGGAGAAATTTCGGCAAGTAGAGTGAACACTTGTGCTGATAAATATCTAGCTGAGCTGTTTGCAGTTTGAAAGATTGTGATTTTTGTGTTACCAGTATCAAGTACTTTTTAGACTTGTGCAGATCAGAGTTTATACACTCTGGTCGAGTATTTCAATTATCAACAAAACGTTTAAGTACACATTGGAAGTGACACTTGTATATAATTTGTATTTTGCCTACAAGTATTTTGATAAAGAATCCAGTCAAGTTTCTCAAACAGCTTGAATACATAGACCAAGTGTTGCATATTCTGCTTTTGTATAATTGAATTGCGAAAATAGCGAATTAGTTGTTGACTCTTTCTATTTTGTATAAAAGCTATATATGAAAACTGTCCATAATGGCATAGCGTCACGACTCACATAATAAGTGTCGTTGCAAGAACCTTGCCTAGTTTGTCCCTTGACAACAACAGTCACCAACACAGATGCTCGGCACACTTCCTCCCATACATCTAAAACAGCGCAAAGTTTCAGACAGTCTGTGTTTCACAAAACTCAACAATCTATCACGGAAAATTCTAGAAACACTAGAGCAGTCCAAAGTTGAAAAACATAACCAAGTTGTCAAGGGTGGCTTCCCAAGACAACAATTTGTCTGTGCTAGTAAAACCATAAAACAAAGAGCAAAAAGGAAAGAAAGCAGCAACTCCTAAATTTTTCAACCATACCCAGAGTACTTGAACACGCTATGAAGCTAGTACCGGAACTCAGTCTCTAGTTCCCTCAGAGTTTCTCCGATAAACAACACAGAAGCATCTACAAAAGTTCTATTAAAACTCCGCTCTCATAAAAAAATTTCAAAGTTAGCTAGTTTCTACATATATTCTAAAAAGCAGCGACAAATCTCAAAGTTGGATCTGTTGTACAATTTTGAAACATATCAACTGGTCAAGCTCTCAAACAGTCATAAAGCTTTATCTAATTCCCAGTCAACAAGTGGGTCAACGCAAGGTTGAAAGCTGCCATCAGTACCTCGTCTATTCCAACCAAAGCAATTCGCTCCTCTCTCATCTCCAGCTGGGTGAGACTCGAACTGGTCATAAACCGACAAATAAAGGAACTGGTTGTTTGAAAAACACAAGAATCAACACAGAATGTACTTCGAGTGCTACAAAAGACCTTGATGAGTGTGACACAAAAGAAGATTCACGATAACAATTCACAAGACTAGACTAGACTTTGTAGTATACTTGGACTTGAAAAACCAAGTTACACTACAAGACTGTATAGGGAAAAGGGGTTCACACTTAAAAAACAAATGGGAACTTTTTGTACCGACTTTTTTTTTCACTACTCTACATAGTAAGAAACGCCTATAAAGTTACCAGAAAATGAAGAGCGACAGTTTTCAACAAGGATCCAAGTTGAGGTACGTTCAACGTGAACTTGAACTAAAGACACATATTTTTCAATATTTATGGAACTCAAATGTCAAGTCTTGAAAGTTTACAACCAATTCTAGCAGGTCTTGGATGGCAAAGTTTGGTCCTGAAAAGTTTCTCGGAACCTACTGTTTGACGTTTTAGGCATTATTGTCGAAATTTATCGTTTTGCTTTAAGACAGTATCATTCCATTGAAGAGGAATTATTTTACTTTGTTCACTGAATCTTGCATCTTTACACATCACAATGCTACCCTCCAACAAAATGAACTGAGTAGATACGTAGCTTCTTTTGTGCTTCGATTCTATGCTTGAATTGTTCTTGTGATTCAAAACTCATCTGTCCATGGTCACAATTCTACTATATTTGTATCCGTTCGGGCAAGTATATCGAACGAATTTGAGTCGAAACCCAATTCTTATTTATAAGGATGTTTCGAATCCATTTTAAATAGAATAACCTTTACAATTGTCGATTGCAAAATTCATTCGAGTTGAATCATTTCTGTAAGCTCCAAGTATACTATAGCTATTTCCCGTTGATGACACTAAAATGGCCATGATGAAGATAATGATGGTTATTACACTGGTAGTCTTCTTGAATTCCCCAAAAATGAACTTTGAGTCTTAGTTGAAACTTTGAGTATCTTTTTATCTATTCTCAACAGGGTTCAACTTAGAATCACTTTGTCGGCTTCTCAATATGTACTCTTATGAAATAACTGTCTTGTTCAATTTTGACTTTTTAAAAATAATTGAATTAAGTGGCTTCTCCTTGTATAGTATGATTATCTCTATTATGCAACTTCTTGGCCCTTTTTTTGTTGTTACTTTTTGCAACTTTTCACTATTCGAGGAATAAAAATGAATCTATTCTCTTTCTGTTCCATACTCTCTTACATACTGCCAAAGCTTCGAATTTTAACCAGAAAGAGTTTTAAGAGGAGAAGAGTGTTAGTGACACGTGAAGTAGAATGAAAAGAAACGGTTGATTGATTGTCTTTTGAGTATACAAAGTCCTAAAAACCAACAACTTTCTTTAGAATTCTTGATCTTTCGAACAAAATTTATCAATCAACCGATTAATTCAAGTAAATAATTTTTGAGTAGTATCTACTTGAACAAATCATCTTTCTTTTACCATGTTCATTTCTTTGCAAACAATCTATACATATCATGAATATCGATAAAACAACTGAAATGAAAAGATAGAGCATGTGTAATTGACCAAACTCAATGAATTGCGTTTTCAAATTCGGATTCAAACTATCTTCCAAAGCAGCTTTAAACATGGATATGTTCTCTAAGTTTGATATATTCTTGGACAATCTTGTTTTCTTATTTACCAAATGATCAATTTGGTTCAATTTATGGTTTTGCTGATCTTAAGAAAATAAACTTTTTCGTAACTATGCGTTCAGGTCAAAAGGTACCGATAAGATTACGACTACTCCTACAAAATTATCCTCTCTTACACTGTTTTTATCTAAAGAACCAACAATTGGCAAAGCTATGGTAGTTATTTCCAAAAAAATCTCCCTTGTCGTAATCAACCTCTCCCTCGACGATGTTTCTGCAGATAAATCTCTTTTGAACTCTGACGTTGAGTAATCAACCACAAGGTTCAAACCTAGTGGCTATAAAGTTACGACCAAAAAAACCCAGATTTCAACAGTCTTTTCAAAAATAAAGAAAAGCTTTCTAGTACATTCTTAAGATATTTCTCGTTGATACTCAAAAAAGGTTTTATAAACAGACTTTGTCAACTTTGAAACGGGTTGCATAACACAACTACTTAGCCACTGTTCCCAACGAGCAAATTTCAATGAAAGAATGTTTGGAAGAGCTTAGAAAGGAGGTGGTATGAAAGGGCGCCTTTAAAAGGTACAAACCATATCGTTTCTTGTATACTTGTAGAGAATTTTTCAAGAGAACCTTGCACTAGAGAGTTTAAAAGACTGTTGACGCTCTACTGTTTCTGTTGAGGGAGTTGTCTCATTGGAATTCTTTTACAGACAGTAAAAAGTCAACCCTTTTAGTGAGTTTCAACAGATTCACTTTTGTGCCCAACAATTCAGACTGCTTGATCCAAGTGAAAGTAACCAGAAAACAACTGGAGATTAGGTAGAATTGGATTCGATTTGTTGTTGACAAGGAGTTTTCCTTTGATCGCACAAGTCCAAACAGAACACGTTGAGTTTGGAAATGGCGTCCAAATTGGTTGAATTGTAAACAATCGGCTACTTTTTGTGAAAAGTTTTCAACAATTCCAGCCGTACATGTAGTTGGGTTAGATAAGGACTCCAAAAGGGTGCTGATTACAGTTGTCAAGAAGGGAGTTTATCCCATACCCTAGAATGGGTTTGATGAATAGCCGCAACGCTGTCATAGAAGACGGTAGTGAGGAATGTGAATCAATCCTTGTGTTGCTGAACGTACCGGTAAAGTTCTACCCTGTCTTTCAGTTTTGTGAAACAAGGATCAAGAATTCCTAGACATATGGACGGTAACTAGTACTAGCAACTTTTACTGAGATTTTCTGGAAGGTGTACTTTGAAGCAAACGGTGACTTTAGCAAAGTCAACGATAGTTATAGTGTCACAAAATTCAGCAGTCAACAACCGACCGTCCTAAAAGAATTCCAAGAATAGATAAGCCCCAGTGAGTTGTACAATCGTTGCTTCCAAAGAAAAATTCTTTTTGCTCTAACAAAACTTGTAGAATGCTACAAGAGAAGAAAGCAACAACAACTCAATGAGGTACTTTTAAAGTATACAAAGTACTTTAACAAGACACGAAGCAAGATTTCAAGTTACCAGTTCGACTTGAATTTCCATTCTCATCATCTCACAGTTACTCTGAAAACAACACATCAAATCTATAACAATTTTGGTAGAAACTTCACTGTCTCGACAAAACTAAAGTTCTGACAGTGTCCAAAAATATATCAAAACATAAATCCAAACCTACTTGTTCAACCTTTGAAACTTGGGTTCCCAAAGGAGGAGACGTAAATGTTTCAATACTTATAGTTCAGAATTGTGAACATCATACTATCAATAAATTTCGAATGAGACTTTTTTCTTGCAACAAGTAACGAAAGTTGCAAGCTTTGATAAATTCGTATGTTTCATTGCCTTTTTCATAAAGTGATAGGAAATTTTGAACTAAGCCATACATGATGTCATTTTGCATAGTTGAGGTACTTTCAGTTTATCGTTCAAATTTCACCTATAGTCAATGATATTCAACTATATACGACAAATTGTCAGTCTTGAAAGGAAAGATTGAGTTGAATTGAATCTCTCTCTTGTCTGTATTGAATAGTAATCTTTGATGACTTCCACTGTGAAGATTCTTCTATGGACAGTTGAGCTTCTTTAATCTAGTGGAGTTCCACATAGTCTGCTTGATAGATAAGAACTAAGCAATGGAATAGTTTAAACAGGAAGAGTGGAAAAAATATTCAAGTGTCACAGTTTCCAAATTTTCCTTACCAAATGCAATGTTGATTTTAGTTGATCTTTCAACTCCTGCGAAGAAATCATGCTTTCATTAAATATTTTTCTCAAGGTTGAATTCACTTCAAATATTCTTTCTCTAAGCAGCTCCATCTCAATGTTCCATATGAAATAAGGAAACACTAGATTTCTTGTTTGAGTTCCAAAGTATATCTATAATTTGGAATTGTAAACAACTCGATAAATTGTAAAATTTGTGTCGCTGAATTGCACGACTTGTTTTTGGATTGTTGATTGTTTGTTGGTCTGTCGTCAAGGATGACAAATGAAACTTCTTTAGATATATCCGGAGAGTCTGTTAGATACGAAGAAATATTTCAAGATGGTTTAAAAATTGACGAAAAGTTTAGCAATGTGTGGTTGACAAACCTACCTGATCTTCAACAAGAGTGTTTGTCCAAAACTCTTGCGTCAGTTCTTGGAGATAAAATACAAGTCGGAGGAAAAGTCTTCAAAGCTGGGAAAGAAACTTTTCGTGACATAGCACAGTTGCTTTCTCCCAAGCATTTTGCGGAAGATTTTCCAGTTCAGCCAGGTTCTGGTAATATTTCGAGAATCTTTCTGAGACGAGTGTTTATCAAGAGGTGGAATAAATACATTGAAAGTCTTGGTGTAAGAACTCCCAACCTTCCACCCCGACAGATCATAGTTTCCGGAGCAAGTGGTCTAGGAAAGAGCGTAGAGCTCTATATGGCTGCTGTGTTTTCTCGGTATTGCAGGATTCCACTGCAATATATTGGAAACACAGAGGCGTGGTTGAAGAACATTGGCGATATCTCTCAAATGGTTTCTCTTTACTTGCAATTATTGCTTTTTATGAATGCAGACATTCTACAAGAAATGCCATGCTTCATGACAAGTGACTATGATTCTTTGAATGGTGCTCCCCTTAAAGATGTCATTTATTTTGCCATAAAAGAGAAAAATATATCTCTGGCTTTAGATATTCGAGGTATTATGATGCGGCTTGCACCACGCAATATGTTGATTGTAGATGCACATAATGCGTTGTGGAGCGAGTTTGATCATGAAATAAATAGATGGCCGGATTTTTTCCAGTTTTACACTGATTTTGAAGTGATGAATACAGTAAGTAATGTTCCATTTTTGTTATAATGACTTTTTCATTTACTTGAATAGCCTTTTTGTGGAGTTCTTCTTGCAGGTTCACAGCATCATCAGTTTGAAGATAGTTTGCCTAGTGGTTATGGAGATATCAAACAATATTTGGAGCCGCTAAGTTTCAAAGAATTTGACTTGTGGCAAGATTTACCTGATTATCCCTCTATTCTTCGTCAACATTCAGATGAAGTAGTCGAACTTACTGGGTTGGTGCCTAGAATGATAGCCGAAATGGTGTTTCTTGCCAACGATCGTCCTGATGCTCATTTCGAAAGTCGAAAGATACACTTCACCTCGAATTTATATTCTGGAATGATAAGAAAGCACAATGTTTATCTCGATGGGCTTAGTGCTGGAAGAGAAAAAAGCGATTTTGATTCTATGCTTTATAAGCTATTCATGGATAGGAATAAACCCAATATTACTATTGCAGATGGAGCATATACAAGTCGAGGTTTATTAGTTGTAGTGAGCGGAATCTACTTACGCTTTTATAACAGCGTTGCACGTGATATTTTGTTATCCTCTTTCCTTGAAAGATATACTTCTGAGAATTACTTGGCTGAATTGTTTGAACGTTATCGAAGTGATCCAAGCACAAGAGGGCAAACTTTTGAAAAATTATTCTTTTTGTGGTTTATCAATAGAACAGAACAAGTGACTATCCGTTCCGATAGCAAACCTTTTAGGAAGTTGAGTTTATCTTGTAATAGCTGGGTTCGGTTGATTAGAGATGAATTTGATCCTCCCATGAAAAAGTTTACTCATTCCTGTTGGATATTACCGGCAGAGCGATATCCTCGATTTGACTATATTTTTGTGGATATTGTGAATTCTCAATGGCATATATACTTTTTTCAAGTATCTGTATCTACATTTTATAACCATAATCGTGACTCTACTGCTATTGAAAGCTCTTTTTTGCCAGCTTTGAAGAAAGACGCATGGAATACTTCAGATTCGGCGAGCTTATCCACTAGTAGGTCAAAGAGGAAACAAAAATCAATGGCAAGTTCCCAAAGTGGCCATAAACGTAATAAGAAGAGGAGACGAGTGAAAGTAACAGATAAGCCTCAGTTACTACACTTAATTGGTTTGATTTTGAATGAAGAGTTTACCATCACGTTAGAAGAAGATGATTCTGGAAGGATTGTAGATTTTCGTTTATTGGATTCCAAAGGTATTGATTGGCGAGACTGCATAAGTATTGTCTATGTTACTCCATTACCATTTAAGGAGGCGAAGGGTAATTTATCGGTGCCAGACTATATTGAGTTTCTTTGTAGTGAAGGCTTTTCTGAGAGATTTCGAGTTTTGTTGGAAAAGGAAAAGTGATGTTTTACGATCCTTTGATGGAAGCAGAGTTGTTTTGAGCTTTACGATTTACAAAGACTAGGATAAATAATACTTTTTGAATATTTTATTTTCTTGGCTGGCAATCTAATGATGAACCATTGTGGAGGCGAAAACTCTGAGATGGATGATTGGCTTGCAATAATAGAAGATATATATATTCTAAACAAAGTCATTTTTAGCACTTGGGATGGAAATCAACTCAACCTCAACTTCAAGTAAACAGCTTTGAAGAGTGTCTTTATTGGGTATCGCCAGTTGTATAGAATCACATTGTTTCAAACTTGGAGAAGCTTAGGTGAAAAGTGGGGATTTGGCAGCTTCATGTTTTTCAGCCAAGCGATCATTCAGAAAGTATTCAGGAAGCTCTTAAAGTCTGTCAGATGAACGATTCTTTGTTAATGAAATTGTTGGAGGAGAAATCATCAGTCACAAAGAGAAGCAAGTACCTATTAGCAACGACGCATAAGTTGTCATTTTGAAGGCAAATATGCTGATAAAAGACAACTAATCAGCTTTTAAATCAGTTTATGTACAGATCAAGTGTTTCATAATCCATAGAGTGTAATTGAATCTCAAAGAAATGGAGGATCAATTATTGACTCTATCTACTTGTCAATTCTGTATAGGAGAGCTCTCAATGACATCGTATCATTAGAACTTAATAAGTACCCGTGCAGACAACTTTCCGTGAGTTGACCTTGACAAACACAGCAATCCAACAACAGTCAACAACACATACTCAATCTCCTTTACTCTCTATACACTCAAAAAGTCTGGAAAACTTCAAAAATGGCACACTCCAAATATCAACAATCAACCGTCAAAATTTCTGGGAAGACTAAGAGCACTTGAATAGTAGAGAAACCAATTGAGTTGTCAAGTGTTTCTTCCAATCTTGTCTGCTCTAGTGAAACCGTCATAAAGTACAAGAATAAAAGAAAAGCAACAACTCAATGAGATATTTTCAAAATATGCTATCAGACTACTTGAACAAGACGTGAAACAAGTTAAAGTTGGAATTTAGCGATGTTGCATTGTCATATTATTTTATTGGCCCTGCAGCCTGAAGAGAAGTTTCCTAGAGTTTACGAGAACAATCGAACTGTTTGCACTTGCTACAAATGTATTTTGACATCGCATCAACCAAACGAAACAGCAATCGAGTTGTCAATGAAGTTTACAGCTTATGGTTGCCTTGTTGGGAGAATGAATTGTAAACCAATGTTCTATCAAATAGATCTGTATTTTTCAACTCCTCCATCAATGCGAATCCAGAAGAACTCTTCCTTTCTTCCCCTCTTTTTAGTAGTATCTCTAATCTTTTCATTCCAATGCTTCAAACTGAAGGTATCATTATGATGAATGGGGTAGAAGTTATAGTGCTCAGTGTATAACAAAAACTAGGCAACGTTTGTTCTTAAAAGCTACATTTCAACATGAAATTTGTTCCATCATTGTTTGGAAATATAAATAACAAAGAAGCTCGTTCTATAGAAATAGTTGTGAAGAAGAGAAGCTATTTTCATTTTCTCTCGGAAAATTCGCGTTGGCATTCTTCTGACTCAATTTCAACACCTACTATGTCGAGTGTTTTCCAACGACAAGATATTTATGACACTGTTGTAGTAGATAGAGAGCAAGACGTGGTTTTAACAACTGGACAGTTGTACGGGTTGCAGGTTCGCCGGGAAGTCGATCGTTCTTTTAAACCAGTTATGCCGTTCGCCCCACATCTCTTTGGAAGTGGAAAGACACGATTCGTAAAAAGTTATTTAGAACTCGTGAAGAGCATGGGTGAAAGAGCACTAATAGGACCTGAGAACATAAGTGATTGTGAAAAAGACCGCAGGAGATCCTTTCTGGACAAGTTACATGAAGCCGTTTTACTTTATGTGGATTTGACAGACTTAGAACCCACTGAACCCAAAGAAAAAAGTCTGTAGTGGGCTGTTCAATACCTTCTATACAAGTCTGCCTGTCTGCAGTCTGGGTTTGAAGAAGAACCGAGTCCTATGGAGTGTTACAACGTCCTGCAACTTAGGACTACCTTGTTAGTTAATAGAATCCGTGAAGTGTTAAACATGGGTTCTGATCAGTTTCTTCTTGTTGCTTTTGATGAAGTTGGTGTTCTAGATGAGAGTGACGACGAATTTCATTTCAAAAGGACCCCGGATGGTAGAGTTCGTCTATACAACGACTTTTTTGGTATTATTCGGCGACTCTGTAAACAACACAATGTATTTTTTATTTTTGTTGGAAAAGTGAAGGCTTAAATATACATAATTACGCAATTTCAGTATCCAGGGTTGAGTTGACGTTTATTCCCCTCTCACCACTTGAAAAGCATAGCATAATTGAACATTTGGAGAAAAGTTTTTCTTTTATGTTTACTGGCAGTCCTAAAGTTTCACAAATCCTTTGTCACCAAGACTTTTCAGCCAGTGAACTTGCAGAATTGTTACTAGAACTTACTGGTGGTGTTCCTGGTTTACTTGTGAAAGCAATCGACTACCTTTTGCATTGTAAATTATCACAAGACCACTTGTTATTGTCTAAAGAAAGCTTTTGGATGATAATGAATGATTCCATGGCAACAAATTATTGTGTTGATCCATTATTGCCTCGTTTGAGTAGTCTTAGTGAGACGCGTCAACGTTTGCTAAAAATGCTTACTTTGTTGGCATTATATCATATTCGGTTTGAGTTGGGTGAACTTGTACACCTTAGCTCTACTTTTGATGTATTTCTGTTCGATCTAGTGACAGATATGTGCTTTTATCGTCGATTCATTGTAGATGAAAACCACCAAGAACGTTATGAAGTGTTGATTGCCGAGTTACTGATTGGATACATTGATCAAAGTTTAAAGAACGATAAATTGGAATGGTTACTATTACAAACCCTCAAGTCGCAGCCTGTGGAATTTTTTTATGAATCAAAATGTCGAGTTTTCGAAGGTCTCGTTGCCACAATGTTTTATTTACATTTTTGTTATCACCCGACAGACAGTTTGATGTTTTCTACTCTTGGTCAGTTGTCTTCTGTTTGGAATGAGATGAATTTAAAGTTTTCCTCTGAATCTACTGCTTACTATATGAAATCTATACATTATACTACATCTACATCAGAAATAGAGAGAGATACATTCGGTATCAATGACTGGAAAAAAATTGTGGAAGAAATGTTAGAATTCGAAAAGATATATATTCCATTTGAGCCAACATCTCGTAGTCCAGATATATTATTCAAGTTGCATGGAAGAACGAGCGGACAGAATTTGATTGTGGGTATTGCTTGTAAAGGACGATGGAGTTTTAATGGTATTAGATGGAATGAAATAGTGGATGAAGCTTGCAAGTTTTTGCAACCAGTTCATGATCAAGTCTTGACTGTTCATCCTACATTACATTGCATGTTGGTCATCATGAGTACTAAGCTAGCGACTAGTGTTGCAACTACTTGAATCATTCTAGTCATTGTTATTCCTTTGGCGATAGAGTTGCAGGAGATTCCAGGATTCCTCGTAATTGTGAATTGATCATTCTTCCTGAATCAGATGTAGAAAACTTTATTGATAAAGATATTTTGTCGAGTTTGAGGAGTGCTTTCAAGTCTACGGATAATCCACATTCGAAAAGTATCGGAATTTCAACAGTGCAAGAAATGGTTTTTATCGCTTTCCAAAAATATTTAAGAACGCCATCTTATTGATGTTTTTATTGTTATCAGAGAAATATTCGAAAGCTCATTCTTTTGTAAACTGTTTGCAATATAATGTTATCTTTTTCTATTTCATCGTATTTTGTCGAAGAATTCTGAAACGAGTTTAGCAGTGCAACTGTACAATTTCATTGTTGTTTACTTTTGAACTCGTTGTCTACTGTTACAAATTCAATGTCTTTGTGGTTAATGAGAAAGAATGAAGCTCTCTTTGCTTTTCTGTTTACCATTTCATAGAATGTCTTCAAGATTGGGTTCAACGATATCTCACTTTCAAGATATTTTTCGTCGTTTTATGAGTCCAATAAAGGAAAACTCGGAAAGTGACAAAAAGTTCATTCTAGAGTTGTCAACTAGACCTTCTTGTTTTTTACACGATCTGTATACACCAGTAAAGCTCAGCATGGCCTCTGGTACCCTATTGAAGGGTAACGTGGAAAGTAGCAGTATTCCAACAAGGTTATGATATTCCTCTAGTAATATTGGAATAGATAGTCCATTTATTTGTAAATATGTACCTGAAGACTCCATCAAAAACCAAAAAGAGATGCAAGCAATTTTACAACTTGTGAACTTTTGACACTGTTCAACAGCAATCATCATCCAAGTATGGAATACAATGAGTACATTTTAAAAAAAAGTTTTCAAACATATTTAGTTTACAGCTTGTCATAAAAACAACCGAATGAGTGATTGAGTGTAAGAATTCAAACTTTATTGCCAACTCAAGAAACTGTGACGTACTCTTTGAACTAGACCGAGACCAAAGTTTTTCAAAACAGGTCGATCACTCGTAGAGAATGCTCTTTCTAGTCCATTCAATATTTCTCTGTCAATGAGCATTTCTACATCGCTTTCACAAAGAATAACAAGTTCACAATTAGGAGGAATTGTAAAAGAATTCCCTCCAATAAGCATTCCACTCGTATAACATCGACTCTGATTACCCAACTCGTTTGCAACATTGAGTGCTAACTTTGTACTAACTATAATAAGCATACAATGATAAAATTCCAATGCTTGGGATAAAACTTGATCGTAAACAGGTTTAAGAAATTTCTTAGCTTCTTCAATAATATCTGACCAGCCGATTCCTTCCGATTTCCAACGACCTTTACAAGCTACTCCCACCATAAGAAATTTGAGTTTAACGGGAGATTGTAACTTGAACATGATATCAGGACTATAAGAATTCGCTTCCTTTGGAATATAGACTTTGTCAAAACAAAGTGCTCCGTGAATAATCTCGTTCCATTCATTACTTGCATAAGTTTTCCGTTCCTTGTTTGATTCACTTCTTGCTTCACCATGACTAACCGACATCATGTAATGAAGAGGTGAAGGTCCATTGATAGGAAGTTTCATATCTTTCCATATGGCAGATAATCTACCTAACAACTCCCTAAACTCATTTCGTACTTTGGACGAAAGTATCCAAACAAGTCGCAAAGCAACAATTCCTTCAAATACTCGACATTTGGAAGCAAAGAAACAATCAACTGGCTCTATATTAAGTGACCCTAAAAGTATCCTTTCTAACAAGGACAGAGATGTTAGCTCCTCAAAGATTCCAATAAATACTTTTGGAAACAGCACTTGGAAAGTATTCATATCAATAGGATGCCGATAGAGTCCCATTTCAGTAACAGCATCAAATAAATAAGACCCCGAATTCAATCTGTCGTTTACGTTGAAAGGTATACGATATAGTGCCATCATTAGTAGCATATCAAGCAAACTTCTTGTATCCTCATCCAAAGTTGATATACGTGTTACAAAGGGATCAGAGCAAACCGTTCTAAAACCATCCTCCTTCATGCATGATAAACATTCATCTTTCGACCCAAAAGACTGTCCTCTTGTTTGTACATAATTCAAAAGCATATTCACTGCACGAGTAAGCAAACCAGGAACTCCACCTGTATACTCCAATAGTGCCTCTGCCAATTCATTTACTGAAAAAGAAGGATTACATAGAATATCACAAACTCGAGATTGAGTCTGTACTTTGAGGTGACTTTTTTCAAGGAATTCAACGATACTGGACGAGTTTAACGGTGATAGCGAAATAAAATGTAATAAAACCTTTGATACTGAAGCCACATAATTCTTAATACTTAAGCCCTTGCTTTTCCCAACAACAATAAAGAATACATTGTCCTCTAGACAAAGTTCCCAAAGAATACCAAAAAAGTCGTTGTACGGACGAATTCTACCGTCATTCACTTCTAGATCAAAATATTGTCCTCTTGTATCCAACACACCAACTTCATCAAAGGCAACAAGAAGAAACTGATCGGTACGCATGTTTAATATGTCTCGTAAAAGTGTGACTAGGTTCAAGGCTTCCATTTCCACAGTCTCGTAGGCTTGTGTCTTTCGCATCATTGGAATACCAACTTGCAAGCAGGCAGTCTTGATTATCAAGTAGTAGACAGCCCACTTCAGACTTTTTTCTTTCGGGTCAGTGGGTTCTAGGTGTCTCATATCCACATAAAGCAAAACGGCTTCACGTAACTTGTCCAAAAACTCTTTCCTGGAAGCGTCTGAAGCAAAAGACGACAGGGAAGTTTCATGAAACCTCTGCACCAACTCCAAATAGCTTCGGCAAAACGTCGTTTTGCCGGAGCCAAATAAGTGGGGCGCAAATGGGACGGACAACCTGTAATTGAGGCCAGTTGTTTCAACCCTCAGCTGCCGTCTGTTGCGATAAAGCTCACAAAGTGTGTCTGTAACGTGGTAGACGTCGTCTTCACGGTCTACCACAATAGGCTCGAACGTGTCACGAAGAACCCCCCACTTTTCACCTAAACTCATCGTCGCCCAAATTAAAATTTGTATGAGCAGTGAATTTGTTGTGCTAATTGCGTTACTTTCTTAGTACAACAAGTACTCAGATTAGACTCAAAGTAGAACAATAGCATGTCGTTTATGGAGGATAATCGTTACAAAACATTTTCTGTGTTTGGGCATGGATAGCAATATTGAAAGATTGAAAGGCATTCATACTAGAAGGATCAAATATTCCCTTGTCAACTGAGAGTCCGCAAGTTGTAGGATCTGATTGCTTTTTACGCATCTTGTGTTTGGGACATCAAAGGTTTCTCCAGTGTGGAATAACCAACTTTGCCTTACGCATTCCGAATGCGTGGAAGTGGAAAGCACGATTGGCCAACACCTCCAAACGTTTGCAACTTTTGAAAATGAGTTGGCCTGTCTGAGATTGGAATAGTAAAGAAAATAGGAAAATTTGTCTAGATGCTCTACTAAACGAGACTTTATATATAGTGTTCAATTCTCTCCAAGTTCCTCACGGGATTCGCTTTCAGACTACACTTTTAGAATGGATGGGCAATGAAGCACTTGATAGATTTCCAAGCGGCCCTGATTTCCTCAAGTTTTTACTTTGATTGTTCAGAAGAATGGCTTCAAATTTATTAAAAGTCCTAAAGAAACGTTATTTGTATTTGTTTGTTGACGAAATTTGGAACATTGAAACTAGAAAGTTTTCGATGTTTCGAGATTGGATAAAGCCTGACAAAGTCATTAGAATGTTTCATGTTTATCGTTCCTTTTTAGGAGTTTTATTGAGCTTTTTAGCAGTATCTTTTGTACTTTTTATTTCCGCAGGGAGGTCGGACTCGACAACTAGTAGACAAGAAGATGCTATGCCGTTCTCGAATAATACTCAATTTTCTTCATTTATATCCTTGTTCAGAAGAAACTGTAAAGTATTTGATACCAAATATGGAGTACAATAACTAGTCAGTTTTAAAAGTACTTTTCCTAGTCATTGTAAAGGACACCATTGGTTCTTCAAACAATTGTATGCAGTTGTATTCGTTAGTATATTATTGATGACGTATGTGAAAGTTGGAATAGTTTTTGTGATCTTTCAGAGGATGAAATAAAAAAGGAAAATGGAGAAAATGATTCCAAATCGTTCTCTGGCAGTAGCTCTCTCTCTCTCTCTCTCTCTCTCTCTCTGGTATGACAACAAAATCAAGGATTTCTGTTTCTTCTACGCTTTTTGCCATTATTTTGGAATTTTGTATTCCAATGAGAGAGACTCCGTTTGATACTTTAGAAACAGGAAGCCATACTAAATAAGTTTTGGACATTGCGAAATGTTTTGGTTTTCATTGTATGAATTGCTCGAGGAATGACCCAGAAGGAGAAAACAGGATACCTGTTGGAGACAGAAATAAAATATTTAAGTTGGTTTTCCAAAGATTGTACTGAATGAGATTGAATTGCGACATTAGAATACTTTTTTGGTTCGTTTTTTTGTAGTTTGCTTTCATAAAAGTCGATTTGATTCAATTTCCAGTTGTGGTTTCAAATTTTAAATTATATTTACTCTTTGTGTTTGATGGTGAATTTTTCTAAATAGGAGAATTGAGTATATTTCAACATACTTTTGTAGAAGAGTATCAATAGAATCTAGTAAGACAGTTAGAAGCTTCAACGTGGATAGTATTCTCAGGTAGTTTTTCGTATTTGGTTCGACTGTGAGTGGAATATATACTTGTTGCGAAGAAACTTACAATGTCAATGGCTGGAGACCATTTTTTGAAAAATATTTATCAGAAGATGAAATATTTGTTCCTATTCAACAAAATTCCAATGGACCTGATGTTCTTATCCGAGTAACAGATATGAAAGACAATTCTGTCCTCGCTATTCAAGATGAAGCTTCCTCAGAGCAAACATCTATGGAGACTGAAACCACTGTGGAGAGAGTATATTTGATAGGTATCGCATTGAAGTGTTTTCAGATTTCAAGTTCTGGTGTTGGAAGTTCATTGAGGCAGAAGTTGTCAAATTTTTACATCTAGTGGCGTCACAGCTTGAATTGGAACAGAATAATTTAAGAGTCATTCAGTTGATTGTAAACAAAAATACTGAACAGGTTTCCAGACAATTTATTGATAACCACAATTGGATATTGGATGGTGGAGTTTAGTATAAAGACAATAATAATAATAATGTTTGCAGTTCTATCAACTCTGAGATACAACCACAGAATATACGAGAAGAATGGCTTTGGATACCTCCTCATTGTCAAGTAGTAGTTTGTTCAACTACATCTTTGCGAACTTTTTTAGGCCATAGTTCTAGTAATGATCTTGAGAGATTGTTTGAAGAGAATCTTGGATGGTTGGATTCACTGAAACCACTTTCTGATTTGTTGAACAATTCGTTTGTACATTTATCAAGGCATATTCCATTTGAAGAATCTGAAAGGAATAGTGAAGTGATGGAAAGGAGAAGTATTCGTTCAAGTATCGATATGAATGTGATGCAATTGGAAGAAACGAGAGGAGAAGCAACTATTTCTGCTTCGAGTTCTGTGCAACAAGTTTTTTGGAACTCAGGAAGAAAGCAAAAACCAGAGATGAATTTGATCCTCTAATGAAGAAATTCACTCATTCCTGTTGGATGTCACTGGAAAGACAACTTCCTCGATTTGACTATAGTGGATATTGTGGGCTCTCAGTGGCCTATGTGCCTTTTTCAAGTATCTGTATCTTCATTTTATAGCCATAATCGTGACTCTGCTGCTATCGAAAACTCCTTTTGCCCCCTTCTTTCAAGAAACAAGCATAGAATACTTCACATTCGACAAACTTATCAACTAGTAGGTCAAAGAGCAAACAAGGATCAATGACAAGTTTCCAAGATGGCCAAAAACGTAATAGGAAGAGGAGAAGAGTGAAAGTAACAGATTAGCAGTCGTTACCAAACTTACTCTGTTTTTCTTGAATGAAGAGTTTAACACCTCGTTGAGATTAGAGGGAAGGTACAAGAAAAATCTTTGATATACAGTTCTCTAAATTACATGTTCATTTTGAACAAAATTTGCTCTGCTATTCGACAATTTCAAATGGTTGTTTTGTTCTCTTTTATTACAGTTTATTATAGTCCTTATGGTTTACTTTATCAATAATATCTT
This sequence comes from Galdieria partita, assembly GCA_025991245.1. Classification (NCBI taxonomy): domain Eukaryota; phylum Rhodophyta; class Bangiophyceae; order Galdieriales; family Galdieriaceae; genus Galdieria; species Galdieria partita. The sequence continues at coordinate 26,874 of BQMJ01000044.1, forward strand.
TGTTAAGAAACACGCTTTTTTTAGGAACATTGACATGAAGCAAACAACTACATACTGTTGGCTTTCATTGACATTAAACTTCTTGCCCTTTACAAAGAAAAATACTCTTTTCATTACATCTTTCAATTGTTTGGGCAATAAGAGCAGTAAAAGCTCTTATCAACCAGTAGCTATTACATTGACAGTTCCAAAAGAAGAATGGCAGAAAGTGAATGGAATGGAAAAGGTTTCTGACTCCAAACCATTTTCTCCATATTTGGAAAATTGAGTCATATCAGAGATGGAATAACAAATTGAGTCCTCAAATCTCACGCTACATATACAATATCTTTATCGAAAAGAATTTTCAATGGTTTTTTAATAATTACAATATCATGAAAATATATCTATGTTATTTGTTCACACTTCTTCTTTTGACAGCTATTCTTACTCATTCTGCAATACCTGATAGTGAAGCATTCATGATGAAGCTTAAGGTTCTTCCATATCTCAAGTATAGCCAAATGACTTTAATGTTCAAGGAATATTACCTGCTTCCAATGGGAAAAATTGACAGCAGTGGGCTCCTATATGCAGCTTCGAAAACAACAATGATACTGCTTTTTGCTCAAGTGGCTCAAATAGTTGCGACTCGACAACAAGTTGTATCAACTTCCAAGAATCTTAAACAACTTCTTCTGTTTCGTCTTTTGAAAATGGAGAGTTTAGTCACTGCAACTCAAGATACTACTCCCAATACTCATACACTAAGTGATTCTGCATTAGGAAGAAATGCATATCCACAGGATTCTTCCAGTAGCAACTCAATCCCGCAAGGAATGACAGGTAAGAGTCAAGCCAATACTAGGTCCAAAAGGTACTGCAGCTGCAGTTGACAGCATCTGCAAATATTATCAGAGTACATTCAACAGCTGCACCTTTTAAAGAATAACTTGTGCAAAACTATTTCCCCAAACAACTGTGGACTCCACTGTTGAGGCCTCCTAAGAAAAAGAAGTTTCTCCTAATTCATCAGCAAATGGCTCAGCTTCGAATTCTTCCGAGCAAACAAACAATCTTTTCTCAAGATCAACCTGTAGTAAAGTTTCGAGTAGTGTCTTGAACAAAGCAAAGAGTATGTTGACCAAGGTCAAGAAACATTCAAGACTCTTGTATCTATGGTGGATACGTTCTAACAACTCTGTAAGATTTCTTTCGTTGAATTATTCAAAAAACTCAAACTTCCAACAGATCTGCATCTTTTTCTACCGTTGAAACCTTCCACTAGATCCGGTTCGTCTCTCATTCTTCAATATCACCAACGGGACTGTATTTTTGCAGCTATATAGCAATTCCGCATAGTCCAAATGCTTGTATGTTTCCTGCTTCTCCAAAGCCTGACCAGTACATGGATAATTCAGTTGTGTTATTTCAAAGACAAACAAGCTTTACAGGATAACATCGTCCTATTGAGCTCTAAAGATTTTGGATTTCGATGATTTCATTATGAGTGTTTTGTTGCAGACTTCCAAAGGAGATATTGTTATTGATCTATTCACAGAACTTGCACCTTTAGCTTGTAAAAATTTTCTCAAGCTCTGCAAGATCAAATATTATCACCTCTGCACTTTTCACTATGTTGATAAGGTGGACTTTTTACTGAAAATGTTTATGGCGATGTTTTTACAAGTCTTTTTTTGGTTTAGGGTTTTGTTATACAAACAGGTGATCCCACGAATACAGGTAAAGGAGGTGAAAGCATCTACGGAATTTGTTTTGGAGAACAGGCTCGATATTTTGAAGACGAGTTTACACCTAAACTGCGGTACGTGGTATATTTAGGACTTGTAAGTTCGTTACACAATATTTTTGTGCTAGCCATAATCGCAAAGGGCGAGTTTCCATGGCTAATGCAGGTCAGCCGAATACCAATGGTAGTCAGTTTTTCATTGCTCTAAGTGATCAACTGGACTATTTGGATGATAAATATACAATTTTTGGTCAAGTAGAAGAGGTATTTATTCCTAGACTTTTGTTAGAAGTTAGCTATAGAATATTTATTTCCTAGGGTTGGGAAACTGTTGAGGCAATTGAATCAGTCCTCGTTGATGAAAGAAAGAAGCCTTTTCAAGTTATTCGCATTTATCATACTATTATATTGGATGACCCATTTCCAGATCCACCAGGATTGCCTCCTATACCTCCTTCTCCTGAACGAAATGACAGACAAAGGGAGGAGTCCTCTGAAGTACGACTAGGCAAGTTGTGAAATACGAAGAGTTGTTAATATTCTCAAGTATACCATCAGACGATGATGAAGTCTGGCAAGAAGAGGAAGGAATGGATAGTGAAGAGAGGGAAAAGATGAGACGTAGAAAGGAGGCTCGTTCTCGAGCGGAGGTTTTAGAGATCATTGGAGATATTCCTGATGCAGAAGTGAAGCCACCCGAAACTGTAAGAGAAAGCTGAATAGGATAGACAATTCTAAGAACTTTGACAAACATTTTAGACATTGTTTGTTTGCAAGTTGAATCCTGTCACTCGTTCAGAAGATTTGGAGCTTATTTTTTCTCGTTTTGGTGAATGCAAGGTTTGTGAATAACTACTAGACTATATACACAGAAGTATTCATGAGATTGATTGTTAGGCTGAAATAATTAAGGACAAAGTTACTGGAGAATCCCTTTGTTATGGGTTTATAGAATTTCCTGACCGTAAAGCTTGTGAACAGGCATTTTTTAAAATGAACAATTGTTTGATTGATGATCGCAGAATAAGAGTAAGGAATATGAGAGGTGTTTGAATACTTTATTGCTCATCGTTGTTGATTATTTTGTAGGTTGATTTTTCACAAAGCGTTGCCAAGTTGTGGAATCGCGTTCGTCAAGGCTATTGTGATCGTCTCGAGGAGGACGAAGAGTCTCTTCATAGTATGTTGTAATTGGCTCAGTGAATAACCAAACTGATATGGATGGATGTACTTATCCCTAATAGGTCATCGAAAGCGATCCAATCATAGTGAATATTTATTTGATGACGATTTGGAAGAGAAGGCGTTGTTCCAGTACCGTCGTGGAAGTTCTCATTCGAAAACTCGAAAACGTCACAAATGACCACGAAAGAATGGAAACATATTAGAATAATGACTGGCTAAACGGAATTTGGGAGAAGAGAATACTTAACACGTTAATAAAATGGGCACAATAATCTTTATATTTTTATTGAAAACTTAAAATTCCAACTTTTTTGGAACTTCCCAAGTAAAAGTTGGTTCCAGTTTGGGATCTCTGCCAAAATGGCCATAAGCTGCAGTCTGCTTATAAATAGGCCTCAACAAGTTCAAATCTTTGATAATACGACCAGGACGCAGATCTTACGATATAACAAGTTATGATTATCAATGCATATAAAAAAGTCAAAACTTACCAAAATTTTTCTTAACTATTTCCAAGATTTCCTGGTCTGGCTTAGTTCCAGTTCCATATGTATCCACAAAGACGGAAAGTGGTGAAGCAATTCCAATAGAATAAGAAAGTTGAACCAAGCAACGTCGTGCCAGTCCTGCAGCAACAATAGACTTGGCAACCCATCTAGCAGCATAGGCAGCTGACCGGTCAACCTTGGTAGGGTCCTTTCCAGAAAAAGCACCACCTCCATGAGCACCCCAACCACCATAAGTATCAATAATAATTTTGCGACCTGTTAGACCTGCATCACCTTCTGGTCCGCCAATAACAAAACGCCCACTTGGATTCAAATGATAAACTGTTTTGTCGTCTAGATATTTACTGGGAATAACTTCCTTGATAACTTTTTCCAGTAAGTCTCCCCGTATCTTCTCATTCGAGACGTTGTCGTCGTGCTGAGTAGATATGACGACAGTATGAACTCTCAAAGGCACCAAATGACCGTTCTCCTTTCGATATTCCATAGTAACTTGGGTCTTACCGTCTGGACGAACCCAAGGACAAATACCCTTCTTACGTACTTCAGTGAGGCGTTTCCCAAGACGAGTTGCAAAACTGTGTGTCAAAGGCATATAGTCTGGTGACTCATCCGTAGCATAACCAAACATAATTCCTTGGTCGCCAGCTGCAACATCATCGGCTGCACGATTTTCATGCACTCCTTGTGCAATATCTGGAGACTGCTGATGTAATTCAACCAACACTCGACAAGTCTTGTAGTCTAAACCCTTCTTCTCGTCATCGAAACCAATCTCCTTTATGGTGTCTCTTACAACTTTTTCATAGTCTATAGTGGCACCCTTCACCGTAATCTCACCAAAAACCATAACCATTCCAGTCTTTGTAGCCGTCTCACAAGCTACTTTTGCGAGAGGGTCCCTTTCAAGGCAAGCATCCAGGACAGCGTCAGAAACCTTTGAAGGTAATGAAAAAGATATGTCAACTAAATAAATAGAAACTTACTTGGTCACATATCTTGTCCGGATGTCCTTCATTCACTGACTCTGAGGTAAATAAAAAGGTAGAAGAATCACCAACTGAACCCATTGAAAACTAACAAAATAGTTGAAAAAGAAATTACGTGGGGATCATATAAAACATGGAAATTCGATGGAGTGGCGGCCAATCAGCTTTCATAGAGTGTTGAGGTTTGCAACGAAGAGCAGAGTGGAATCTTCCACTGTGCGTCCTTAAAATTTTCCATTGAGAGAATAAAAATCAAAAAGGACTTCTTTTATACGTTTTGCATAGGAGAAAATAACTCCACAGAGACAAAAGTCTTGTCTCAAAAAAAGTTATTCAAACTAGTAATCTCCTTGAAGCCCAAAAGCCCGTTTCCAGCGCAAGCAAAACAAATCTGATACCGTTTCCTTGGTAGACTCCCAATTTTCTTTTACCAACTCTTTGGTAGGTTTAGAAAACACTAGATCTATTTCTTCAAGTGTCTTGTTTTTGGTCTCTGGCATACAAAGCACTTGATATATCCAACCAAATACGGCAATCCCACCATAGAAACCAACGGCCAAACCAGTTTTTGTCATAGCATTTTGCATACGTGAAAAGTTATATGTAACTATGAACGCACAAAGAAACAGGGTAGCATCGGAACTTGTCATTCCATAACTACGTAAATAAGTTGGATAAACTTCAGATGGAAGAACCCAGGTCAAACAAGCATAAGAACCAAAGAACCACATATAAATTATTAATCCGGTAATATATACCCCCTCTGCCGCATGAACGTTCGATAAAGGTATAAAGTAACCAAACCCTATAATGAGCAACCCCACAAAGAACCCTGGAAGAAGAGTAATAGCAGCAACTCGTCTACCGAAACGATCCATCCATAATATAGCAGGAATAGTACCCAACAACAAAGAGCCTCCACCAACCAAACTCATAAATACGGACTTTTTAGAAGAAAAACCAACTTCACTCATCAACACACTCATGTAATACATAATAGCATTAACACCTGTAAACTGACCCAAGAAAACCATAATATTGGCATAGACAATAGCCCTACGGCATCTTGGTACCCTAATAAAGTCCAAATAAGGATATCGAAGACGTTTCTTCTCCTCTTGTTCCTGTTCAACCAAATGTCTCATCACAATAAACTCACGCTTGGCATCTATATCTGACACACCACGAATACGCTTCCAGACTCCATAAGATTCAACTTCACGGCCTTTATGCATCAGATAACGGGGACTTTCAGGCATGAAAATCATTCCTACGAAAAGAATAGTGGAAAAGAGAAGAGAAGATCCCAACATCCAACGCCAAGTTCCTGATACATTGACAAATATTGCTGCAACAACATAGCCAAACACTTCTCCTAGAGCAATGTTGAATTGGTATAGCGAAACAAGGTTGCCTCTGAATTTCTTCGCCACACATTCTGCCACATAAACAGGCACAGTTCCTCCTTCCAAGCCCAAGCCCATACCTAAAATAAAACGTCCAGCGTACATCATGCCAACTGAATGAGCTCCAGCTTCTAAACCAGCACCCAATGTGTAGAGTAGACAAGCTACAATGATAGACAACTTTCTACCCAAAACTTCATTAGTAGGTGATAAACTATATGCTAATTGTCAAAAAATCAAACAATCTACTTGCAAGTTACGCTTACTTACATTAATGCTCCCAAAACTGCACCCAAAGGCATTAAAGAGTCAACCAAAGAAACTTGCCCACTATCTAGGCTTAGGTCCGCTGGCATATACAAATTCGCTCCACTGATTAAGCTCTGATCCAAACCAGAAAGTAAACCACCCATAGAAGCAAAGGCAACTAGAACCCAAGTAAATATCTTTGGGTTGCCTAAAGTAATAGAATTGAAAAAGATACTTTCGTCTCTCTCAACTGCAACTCTAGTTTCCCAATTTCATCATTCAGGAGTTCCTCTGAAAGGTCATGCCCATCTAGGCTGCCTCGGAATAGAGGTTCCTTCTTTTCTTCGTCTACTTCTGAACCAATCGCTGCTGTGCTCTCAACTACTTCCATCCAAATCTTGCTGAAGCACAGAGAAGGAAATGGGTGCGCTTTTAAAGTTGATTATCTTATCATTCCGCCTTAAAGAAATCCATTGACCGGTAAAATTGGAGAAATACGACCACCAATCAGATCAATTCACCCTTTCATGTCCGACAGACAAAATTGCTGAGAACAAAGAGTCTGGAAGCTCAACCACGCGAACGGCTTTCACTCAAATCCTGCTCCGCCGCCGCAGTTCATTCTACCGGCAGTAAATAAGCTCTGGTTTCACCCTGATAGCAACGCAACAAGAAAGACTGAATGCAGCCGCAGTGTCGTCGCGCATGAATAGTTTTTTGCAAAATTCGAGTTTCTTCTTCTGAATTTTGTAAACATGCTCCTAAGAACAGTGATAAACTCTTTGTACTTGAACTGCAGACCAAACTTTTCTTGATTCTATCTAGTTGAATGAATATAGTTTGGCACCAATTAATATATGCACACTCGCTTCAAGATTGAAATAGAGTTCCACCTCGTCTTTGGTCTCGCTACTCCTGTTTGTCAATGGCTGAGTCTAAGGCCTATTTCGTTGAAGATATTCTTTCTCTCTCTCTCTCTCTCTCTCTCTCTCTCTCTATGTGTGTGTGTGTGTGTGTAAGCGAAGATTATTCACTTTCTCCCGAAGAAAGCATCTTAACTTATTAGACTCTATTGATACAAGAGAAGCTATTATTGTAGAAACTGAAAAACTACAATTCAATAATAAAACTCAAAAAAACCAACTCTATTTCATCGTAATTTGCAAGTTATTGACAACACAGCCCTTTAGAAAATGGACTGGAGACTCATCGGGGCGTGAGCTGTCAAAAAGAAAAATGCTAAGATTGTGCGCCAAATTATTCTATATATAAGTAGAATGCCCCAGAAAGCGATTTCAGTTTTTCTCATCATTTTCAAGGGAACATAAACATGACCAAAACTTCAGGTGTATTAGGAGCCATCACTATCTTGTTAATCGCTCACTTACTTCTTGCAGCAGAAATTCAAAATGACAACTTAGTTGTTTCTTCTTTGAATATCGTTGAAACAAAACGCACTCTGCTGCCAAATGAAACCAATCCAAAATGCCCCTCCAACTACTTTCTGGATACCGAGAGTCTTCAATGTACAAGCGAATGCTCTCAGGACATGTTTATTTCCAAAAAAACATGCGTTAAATCTTGTAAGAAAAGAGTCTTTCATCTTCCTTCATAATTCTAAAAACATATTCTTTCCTTGTATAGGTCCACCAGATTCATATATTACTGAGGATCGCAATTGTGTCACCAGCTGCCCATCATCACAGCCATATATTGACATAGTCCAAGATTATAAAATTTGTCGTTCCAATTGTCCATCATGGAAGCCATTCAAAGATGGCAGACTCTGTGTGGCACAATGCAATCCGTATCAATGTGAGCAACAAGTCTTGACATAATATAAAAAAAAATAGGAAATCCAAACGGAATGTTTAGGGCTCGATTTGGACAACAATGAATGTCATTACGGATGTCCTAAAGATAAACCTTTGCGCGATGGCCGAATTTGTAGACATCAATGTCCAAGTTACCGTGTACAAGATGGAGAAAATTGTTTGGATACCTGTCCATCTAACAAATTTCTCCTCAACAGTACTTTCTGTACAAGTAGCGTAAGTTTCGTTTGCAAGATTCAAACATGGAAAAACTCATCCATCCTTTAAGTGTCCACAAGATATGGTGTACGATGGTCAAGTTTGTCGATATCATTGTCATGGGAAGTTTCGAGTAACACTAAATTACCAATCACCAGTATGTGTCGAAACCTGTCCTCCATCAAAACCACTGCTCGATGGCGAAACATGTGTCGACCAATGTCCAGCAGGTAAAAAACAACACAACAATACTTGTGTGGAGTTTTGTCCTGCAGTAAGTAACGACCATTTCCTCTATCAATGTACTTGTGTTGATATCTTTCTAAATGAAAACCAGGAGGCACCCTACAACTTGAATAATCAAACTTGTGTATCAGAGTACGTGTATTTCCTCGCAATAACCACTTTATAACCTACTGAAAACTCTGCAGATGCCCTGAGAGATTGGCACTTGCCGGATTTGACTGTGTCGATCGTTGTCCCAATAATACGGTTCTTTATAACCGGGCATGCCGAACAAGATGCGACTTTTCAGAAGCTCCACTTATCGACGGAGGAAAGTGTGCGTCAAAATGTTCATCTAAAAGACCATACATTGTTATTAGTGGTCAACCTTTTATACAAACTTGTGTCTCTCAGTGTCCTTCCTACTGGCCTTATGTATATCAATCCATATGTCGTTCTTCTTGTCCCGACTACACCTATCGATCAGGAAATCTCTGTCTAGACGCGTGTCCTTCCAACTCCGTCATATATGGTAGAGAATGTCTTGATTCTTGTCCAAAGGGAACTTTTATAAGTGACCAATTGTATGATGGCAATGCAAACTGTGTATTAGCATGTCCTTCTGGAAGAAACAACGGTACACACTGCATAGCTATCGATAAGCCAAAGCCTTCCACAACACCCACGCCTAGTATTGAACCAGCGACCAATCACAAAAACAGCTCTAGTTGCACTATTCAAGACGTTGCAGCGTTGATTAACAACGTTTGCTTGGAAAAGTGCTTTGCGGGTTGTGCCCAAAATTGCTCGTTATAGAGAAAAACTATAAGTTGACGTCTTTCTTGGGAATATTTCTTTTGTCGAATTAAAATATTTTCTAAAAATACACTAATCTTGATTTCTTGTCTTGATAACAAATTGCTAGTGTGCAAGTGATCATGTACGAGTTGGAACGAACGGTATTCCAAGAATTATTTAGGAGAGTATTGGATAATCAGTATCAAGTAACACCTGAAGAAAGAAAAGCCTTGGTACAGTGTGATAACAGTATTGTTCGAAGAGGTATATTTTCAGCTTTGACGTGAGTTTTTTGTTTATCTTTTTTTGGGTTTTGGAGTTGACTTAGACCTGTATTGGTTAGGTCCTTTTCTTTGATTTATTATGGTCTAAAGCACTTTCAAAAGTATTTCAACGCTTCGAGTTCTGTTAGGCTCCGTCCAGCAATTCCAGCTACTCTATTAGGTTTGACCACTGGATTCTTCTATGGAAGAACTGCTGCACCAGGATGTCTACAGAACCTTATGAATGTCCCCGATTCAGCAGTAGCAGAAGAGGTAAAAATTATTATGAAAGAACTTTATGAGCAATCTCCTTCCTCCTCGAGAGGTCACACCATAGCAACTCGATATGGCTTTGTATTGGATAGCAGCACAACGCAATTGAATACACCTGATATTGGTTTCGGAGATAACGAGAATAGTGATTGGAAGGAAGTCGATACTTGGCAATCAGATGGTTCGATAGGTCAAAGTGTAGCACGAAAAAGAGTGGGCCCTAGGAACCCTGACAAGAGAAGAGTAGAACATGGCAGTCTCCATACTGATAACTTGGACAATCATATCAACAAAAATGTTATCACCAAGTCTGCAACCTCATTACCAAATAGCGAAACAGATGATGGATTTGCATCATTGCCTGGAGATTCAAGTAAGTAGGCACAATTATGAAATTATTGCATCTCATATGCTTCTAGACAGCAATTCGAATAGTGACGTATTAGATTCAGGGGATATCGGAAATGATAGTCGACAAGAAAGTACAATCCATGAATCCAGTGTCAAAAGGGAGTCGCACAGGAGAAGAAGAAGAAATGAAGTGCGTAGGAGTAATGGACAAGTGAAGCCCGTGGAAAGTGATCCAACAGAACAAGGAACTATCCATGCAGATACAAAAGATTTACTTTCCAGTAATCAAGATACTGATGTTTTATGGGGCTCATCTTCTTCAGATGGAGGATCTTCGGCAACTCTTTTTTAAATGCACGCCAGTTCCTTCAATATATGAATTGAGGATTGGATTCCTCGGGTATTTGTCGAACCATGAATTTTGTGTATTCTCATGGTTTGTATGATAAGAATACAACTGGTAAATACCCATGTTACTACAAAGCAAGAAATGATAAAAGAAGATATTCCATATTGAACAATAGAACTTACAAACCAGTTTTGCTCGTTTGTTGTCTTCCACAAGTAATGGTCAACGGACTGCCAGGCAAAATGAGTAGTGAAGTGTTAAACGTATTATTTGAAAGGAAATTGCCGTAAGTTTCCATCGATTGTTTTTTTCTTCTGTTTATTTATTTATCAATAGTGTTGTTCCGTATTCACTTACGGCGGAGAATCAAATAGAGTTATTTTACCACCCAAAACTATCCAAGCAACAACCCATTTCCTTGTTGAGGTAAGTTGTGGCTCTTCAAGATTTTGTTGTAGTTATAAGCAAGTCACTATGTAGGCCTTCACAAAGAGCAAACAGAATAGAAAGAATACTTGAAGATTATCCTCGTTTGATTGCTGTAGATTATACCCATCCAGATGCTGTCAACTCCAACGCTTTATTTTATCAAAAATACCAAATTCCTTTCGTTATGGGTACGACTGGTGGTGATCGTGAACAACTTGTACAGTCTACGTTGCAATCTAATATTTATGCTGTAATAGCACCCAATATGGGAAAGCAAATAGTTGCCTTACAAACCATATTGAATAGGATGGCTCAAAACTTTCCTGGCGTTTTTCAAAACTATCGATTGCAAGTTACCGAATCTCATCAGCAAACCAAAGCAGATACTTCAGGAACTGCCAAGGAAATTATTCAATCCTTTGTGAAAATGGGTGCACATTTTGAATATAGTGAAGACTTGCGAATGATTCGAAGTCCAGTGGAACAGCAACAAGAACTAAAAATACCTCCAGAATACTTAAGTGGACATGCGTTTCATACTTATCGACTGACGAGTCCAGACAAATCAGTAGAAATAGCATTTCAACACAATGTTTTGGGAAGAAATATTTATGCACAAGGAACAGTTGATGCAGTTGTATTTTTATGGAATAAAATACAACAAAAAGCATCTAAAAAGCTATACAATATGATGGACGTATTGACCGAACAACTTCCAAACAACTAAATGATTCATTGGCTAGTCAGTTTATAAAGTACATCACAAATCTTATATATATAGGAATATTCTACCTAGTCATCATCGTCATCTTCGAAAAACGAACCAAAGCTCCAACCACCACTTTCATTATCTTCTTCAAACATATCGTCAGGTTCTTCAAATTTTCCTTCTTCAAAGTGTGCCCATTTCGAATCTTCAGACCTATTGTTGGAGTCTTCATCAGTCGGTGTCGTCCCAATAGATGCACCATCCTTGGAACTCGTATTGTTATCTTGGCTATTACCACTTTGTTCCTCTCCTCCTCCGCTTCCTCCTCCTGGCCATGGAAATGGCATCATAAATGGAAATGGCATAAAACTTCCATGACGACTATGCAATGAGAAATAATCAAAGTCAACAGAAACTGCAACCGCAAATAAAACTGCTCTTTCCTCAGTACTAAGACTCGTTTCAGTCGTGTTGGATTCGGTGGGATTGGTAACGCTATTCGTTTGAATAATGCCATTGTTATCTAAAACTAGTTCACTTGGAGGTCTTAAACGGACCACATATTGTGTAGCATCCGTAAACAATTCCTTTGCAAAGCCTGTGAAATCTTTGCTTACACTGCCAATCACATTTCCATATTCATCTTGTATGGGAAACTCCACAGATAGAAAACCTGCATCAATCTTTCCAAACTGTCTCTTATTTACGTATAAATCATACTTTCTTCTCCATGGATGCCAGTTCATTCGAATCTCCCCAATGGAATCTCCTTCTGGAGTTTCCACATATAGAGAACTCGTCAAAAGATAGGCTGGTCTTCTAATTACCATAACCGGTTGACCACTAGGATCCAATATAGTGGCTTTAAAAGAACGATGCGTCCGAAGAATATTTCGAAGCAAAGACTTGCCAAGTCCATCTTCTTCTGCAATGTAGCCTGCAACTCGACCATCCGGTGTCTTTAAAGAATATTTATTGGCTTGTTCGAAACCAAAGAATATATTTCCCCACTCCAACTCTCTGCAGACAACCAAAGCGGGGTTTGCCAACAATACTTGACGTGACTCGGTAGGATTTAAAGCAGTCGCTTGCTGAGTCTGTTCTGTAACGCCAGCATTCGTTGTCACAGACTCATTTCCAGATATATCTGATTTGGTTTGAATGTTTCTTTGAAAACTCAACAAACTATTTGTTGAAACAACGGGACTCCAACTGGAAACTGGACACAACAATTGTAACTGTTTCTTGGAAGACAATATAACCTTGCTTGGTGACAATAAAGAACCATTTGCACCAACAGGAGTTATTCGAGAAAAGTTCCACTGTCTATTGAGTATGTTATACAAGTGGAAGGTTTGTCTCATCCAACGAGAAAGTATACGAGTTCTTGTTCCCATCGAGTAAATCGGTAATAACACAATACCACAATTACACAATGAAATAGCTTTAGAAAAAGTCAAATTTCAAAATTTTGTATTACTTATAAAGACATTATTACAGATATAAAAACTAGAGAAGCTTCTTGAAGATGAGAATTCTACAAAGGCTTTTTGTTCTTCTAAAATGGAGACGATTCCAAACACATTTCAAAGACTATATACATCGTTGTCTATCCATGTCATTCCAATATAATACTCAATGACTGTGCAAATGAAACCTCAACAGCTTATCTACCATAAAATACTATCCAAGAAGAACAATACCATATTCAGAGCAACAATTGAAAATCTTCAACGCAAATCATAAACCTATCATTAAAGTATAAATATGCTATTATTGAAAAGAAAATGTTTGTCCAATAAGCTTAAATATGCTCTCTGAATATGAACAGATAATGTGAATGGACATGCAATTGATCTTGCATCGAGAACATTGCCGAGCATTGTTATAACACAATGAGCGGCATCGGTATTCGATGCCTCTTAACTGCGTATTTCCTATTTTGAAAACAACCTACCTCATAACGTATGGAATGATCTCTTATAAGTTCCACATGATGGCAGTTCTCATAAAACAGTTTCCCTTCCCCAAGAAAACCCTTTGGAACTCGTTCAGGGTGAGGATGATGTCCTCTAGTTACAAAAATAGATGAGATAAATATATTCCAAACAACTAGTCATCAACAACCTTTGTTGGCACTGCATGGTATATTCGAGACCTCCTGGATGTGTCAAGTTAAATATTCCAATACGCTGTCTATCAGTAGGAGCTATAACGATGGCAATGGCTTCTGGTAATATCCACTAGTCATGCATCGTTCAGTATCCAATAAACATGCAATATTCCAAAGTGCCAACATACTTGAAAACCCGCATGAGTATGAACATCTACAGAACTCAAAAAACATGGATGTTGAGGATGAGTATGAATCCATCCCAAAGTCATCAAATTCTTCTTATCCTATTCATATAACAAGATAAAAAAAATATTCAGTCCATTCATACTATTGAAATGCATTCTTTCTTCTCACCTGTAACGCAAAAAGCTCTTCTTCATTCAACATTTCACAGGAATCACTCATTCCTGTTTGTTTGGGAATAATGAGACTGGTTACTACAAGTAAGTGATTTTGAAGTACACCAGCGAGGATACCACAGGTTTCTCTGTTATTCTTTGTGTTCTTTTTTGCCATAGACTCAAAAACAAAAAGCATTTCCTCGTTAAGTTGCATAGTCCTTGCTTTCATACCAAAACTTGACAAAGTGTTTGGTGATGTGGTCGCCGAACAAACACTTTCTTGTAGAATTGTTGGTAACAGTTCTTCTCGCATAATACCTGCTGTCGACAAGGTTTCGCAAGTATTTTGCTGTGCATCAATCAAAGGCTTTATCTCTTCTAAACGTTTGATAGCAAGTTGTGCATACAAACGGAATTCCTAACACAAACAGCCTTCAACTGTTTTCCAAAAAATTTGTAGCTGGTAACTACCTTGATAATGTTGGCATTTTGTACCTTGCTGTAATCTGGATGCTTCGACACAGTCTTCTGAACTAGCGTTGCAATCCGAAGCAATAAAAGTGCTTCTCGTTCCAAGTTGCCTTTACGTTGGTACTGCTTGGCATGAACATATGCTTGTTGTACAGTGTACAAGTAACGTCTCAAACTAATATATGGATTGACAGGAACTGATTCAACTCGTTCAAATAGTCTTTGCATGGATTAGAGTGCCAATAGTCTGACAAGAATACTTGACGACATTTTCTCAGTGTATGATTACTCTGGAATTGCGCCCATTTTGGGAGAAAAAAATCAAACGTGGCCCAAAAAGCATCGTTTTATCATTTTCAAGTTGTGAAACAAATTCCCTTTAGAGTTTCATGGAAAGAACTTGTGTTGTTGTAACTGTTGAATAGCACCCATATGAGTCATAAACGACTAGAAAGAAAATCCAGATTTAGCCAAAAACACTCAATATGGGACCAAAATATTACCTGATGAATCAATCCTCCAATAGCTATCATAGCTAGCCGACCGTTTTTCAACTCCGACAACTGAAATCGTTTGTAAAGTTCTGGATTTTTTCCCAAACCTAGTGGATCAAAGCCAAAATAGCCAGGTTCTCTTCCACTTCCTTGTAACATTTGGATCACTGCAGGAGTACTTATTATTTCAAACAAAGACGTCCAAAAGAGAATCTGTCCCATAGGTCCAGTAGCAAGGGTTTTCCAAAAGGCTTCTGTAGGGACTGACGAGCTATATATTTCGTTTGGCAAATGATACACTTCTTGAACGAACCAACCCACCACTGCTAACACTATAAACAACGATTCAGTCTTTGGACTCTATATAACGAAGCAACAAACACACTGGCAATACGACAATGTTTGATTTCGGATTCTCTTAACCAACGCAAGTCCAGAAAAGAAGAAATATTAAGTGGATCAAATCTATCGGTAGCTCAATAAAGGCTAATTCCTTCTGAAGTTCGTAGTTGTTTTTGCTTACCCAACATCACCAACCATAGAACCATCCAACGCAGGAGGACGATCGAGAAACGGTATTGCTTTTGACTTTTGTGGAAGGCTTGCAGAAGCTCGAAGCGAACACAAGTTCCTGGCAACAGAACGACTGCTGGAACGTATCTATTCCGTAAAGAAAAACGTCACTCTTGTTTTCTAGCAGAGTTCAACTATTTACCTTTAACAAAGGACTGCAATATCCACCAAAGATACGAAATGCTTGAAAACTTGGAACAAACGTCAAACAGTCATGAGATACAAACATGGTTAAGAAGCAGCAATCACAATCTTTGAGAGATCGATGGAAACCCAAAGACGCATGGGAAGCCACATCTTTTTTCATCCATATCTAATAATGGAGAGAAGTAAGCACCAAGTCTTTACAGTAGAAATTGGAGAAACATTCTTTACAAAATTATAATATATTTATATATATATAGACATTTATTTTCAAATTTCCAAGGTTAAAAGCTTACAGTTGTACTTCTTTTGAGACTTGCCAGTCAGCTTTATTTTATCATTCATTTTCAAATAAATGCCATCGGGCCAATTGACGCGCCATTCCGAAGCTCGACAACTCATAAGCGCACTAGAAGACTTGTCACTTCCAGTAAAACGAATATTACAATCTGTAGAGAATGAAGACGAGATAGAATGTCTTGCATCTGAACAAGAGCTTTCGGAACGTTTAGAATGGCTTTTCTTAGATAATGAGATAGCTGAAATGCTAAGGTACCTGATAAGGAAAGTTAAGGATAACCAAATAGTGCCTCTCTTGTCTAGACAAACTGTTGATGAAGGAAATAATAGTCTCACAAGTGAACCTTTCAAGCTTTCCAGTGGAAAAGAAGAGACCATAGAGGAGACAAGGAATATAGACAGAATTCAAAAAAGACAACTGTTACTGCAACTGTTTAAAGACCGTGTCCAAGAACTGGAGAAGAAAAAAGAGCAGTTGTCGAATCTCCTATCGGCTAGTACGTACAAGTCAAAACAAACTTTACCTTTTTCAACCAATCAAGAAAGTCACAGTCTTGAAGGAAATATATCTAAGCTTGATCGTTATCTTTGCAATCTATCTAGAAGCTGTTCTTCGTTTGAATATTTTACACTTGATTTGATTGATACTTTCAAAATGCAAAGAAATACTGCGAATTTTTTGAAAGGAAGCCATGGCAATGAATGGTCAGTAAAACAGTCATTACAACAGTTTTATACTCAAGCAAAGAAGATAGAAGTTGATATCCAAAACATGCAATCAAAGATGATCCACATGTTGACCAGTTTGCATATCATTCATGCAACCCAACAATTTCTAGTGAGACGAGATATTCAAAGCAACAATGCAATCGACCATTGTTTCAAAAGGACAAACCAACCTGAATACAAAAAGAAACAAAGAACAGACTTGGAACAACAAGTGATCCAATTGGCTATGAGGAATATTCGTTTGCAAGTTCGTCAAAAGGTTCAACGCTGTTTAGAGGAGTCCTATAAAATGATAATGAATATTAATCAGTTTTGTGAACAGCATTTATTCTATAAGAAAGTTCAGATCTGTTGCTTGAAGTTGATTCTTCGAATAGCCTCAACTCGACAATGCCTTTTGGAAGACATCCGAAGCCATTTTGAAGTATTGTGTCAGTGGTTTGAGAAACAAGCAGCAATGACGGAAGACTTGGAATGTCACCTTAGTAATTCAAACGGTGTTCAACTGGCCCATATGATGGAGAAACTTTATCAGAATACTATGAACCGTATTTCTAAACTAACAGGATGTTCTATGTCGACTCTAGAGGATATCTTTCAATTTGTTCATGAATGCAAAAAAGAACTTGACGATGCCAACTATAATGAACAAAGTATAGTAAAAGACGGCATTCAACAGATGGAAGAGATAGAGAAACAAATGAAGCAACTTTTGGGAATGCTTCAAGGTGCTTACATTTGGGAACACAGTCAACATGATGGTCAACCAAGTTATTCCCAAAGAATCAACTTGCTGGAAAATAAAACAACTTCTGTCCAACAGGACGTCGATGATATTTTAACAGCATATGCACAACAACGCGAATTCCAAAAGTCATTCAGGAAAGACAAACCGAATATGAACCGGAAATGTGTATAGGAAAGTAAACTTTGCTGTTTTTTCATCAAACCTTCTCCTTTGTGTGTTGTATTTTTCCTTGCAAATGAATAAAAACATTCTCATCCAAAGTCTTTAAACCAATTATTCGTAGTGCGTTATACGAAAACCCCTATAGACAACTTCTTATAGAATAATTGCAGTTACTTTATTAAGGATGTCTGTAGCTTTCTTAGTAAAAATGTCAATGTTGTGATCCTATTTTTGAAATTTCACTTTAAACAGAAATGTGCAGTGTTCTGTTGTGCTCACCATTCATCTCCCCATCGAGGAGAATCTCCATTCGATCTTGGAAGTGACCACTTTTTTATTTTCCAAAGATGGCATTTGTAGGCATTACTTTCTTCAAGTTTGGTTTGAATTCAGGAAATATTCTTTCCAACCATCAACATCGTAAGAATGTGAAACTCTGTACGTTTAAAGTTTTATGGAACATGTCTGACTCCAACGGAAGCGAATCAGCAAGTCGAAAATCCAGTACATCAGACAAACAAACACCGAAAAGCGAATCCTCTCATAAAGAAGGCCGAAAAGAAATATCGAAAACTCCAGAAGTCAAAGCTGATTCTTCAAAGGCGACGACACCGGAATCTGGAAAGGCGGTTGCTCAGAAAACTTCTGTTGGTAGAGAAGTTACAAAAGAGTCAGTAGAACAGAAGAAGACTGTTTCCAATAAACCAAAGTGGTCAAAAGCTCTACCATTTATGTTGTGGCCACAGAATCTAGACGGTGAGTGAATAGTTCTGATAAGCTCAATGTCACAACATACTAACGAATATTTAGGTACTATGGCGGGTGATGGTAGGATCACTTTATTCAACTTTATTGAATATAGTCTTTCTTACTTTTCTATTCGTTAGTTGGCTTCGATCCTCTTGGTTTTACAAATGTCTTTGATGTTAAATGGTATAATAGCTATTCCAATTTTACATTATTTCGGTTACTTGATACATTTTGAACAGGATGCGTGAAGCAGAGTTGAAACATTGTCGTATTGCAATGTTAGCAGCACTTGGATTTATTGTGCAAGAGTTGTGGACATTCCCTCATCCATACTTCTCCAAAGTTCCCCCTGTCTTGGCACATGGTGAGAATCATTTTGTTCTACTGTAGAATCAATGTAACATTTTTGTATAGATGTGTATGTCAAAACAGGTGGCATGTCACAAATTCTATTATTTGTGATATTTTTCGAAGTTATCAGTTTGTTTGCAGTTTCTCAAATGATGGAAGGAAAAAGGGAACCTGGAGTATTTCACTTTGATCCTTTGGGTTTGGCAAAGGATCCGGAAACTTTTCGTAAATATGAATGGTCCGAGCTTAGAAATGGTAGACTGGCTATGATAGCTGTGGGTAAGTAGAGCGAGTTCTATTCAGCTTGGGAGTAAACTTTCAAAACCATTTCATGCATAGGAGGTTTCATACATCAATATTGGGTAACAAAACAAGGTATTTTCGAACAGCTTGCCAATTTTCGGCCATTATCTCCATGAGACCGATATACACTTACAGTAATGTTGTTTCCCTGTGGTTGCTAATAAAAAGTAGTTGCTTTCAACTAGAAAAGAATTGTCTTTTGGAATCCACCATTCGAAAGAAAAATGCTTAGAAGCCAAATGGTATCGGGATCGGGTTCGATCAGATCAAAGAAAAATGTTAAAAAGTCATTCCATATCACATAGACTTTTCTTATCTATTCCCATAACGCCTTTCCTCTTCTTGATTCCTTAAACAAGTTTCAAAGGCAAGCCTTCATTATTTATATCTTGTCTGCTAATATTATTTCACAGAGACTTGGTCTTCTTGTAGGATATGAAGAATCTAAAGCCTATCCTCGGAATATTGCTCTATGTATGCACTCTATTCGAACTCAGTGCAGCATATGGATACCCATCGCAAAGTACTTATTCAACTGAGTATACTCCAAGTAGTTACAATCAATACTCTCCTTATCAATATTCGTATATTCCATATCCAACATCCACTCCTTCTTACAAACAGTATGAATACCTTCCACTTTGTGCATTGGTATGTGAAGACTGTCTCCAATGCTATCAACAAGTAAGTGATTTTTCTACCAGATGTATATCGTTTATTCATGTTACTTTATCTAGTATGAATTCGTTTATCCTTGGGGACTCGATATTCTGTACTGTAAAAACTACGGAAAGTATTGTTCTTCTAAGGCATCGGACTATTCACGTGGAATGTATTCCATGTCGCAAGCTTATTCTACAGTATCTCCTATGCAATATCCACAACCTCCTATGACATATACGTATCCACCATGGTGAGTCTTTCATTCATTTCTATTGATCATATCATCACAACCACAATTAGGTATGTGGATTGTCATATTACTTGCTTTGATTGTCTCCTGGTAAGATGAATATTTATACTTGAATTTTCGAGTAATCATTTCCTCTGTTTAGTGCCTCTGGGAGTTTGGCTTTATCTATGAGTCTCCCAAACAAATAACGAATGAATATCAAAACTATGGCTATGGTTTAATGCTATATTCTCAACCTTCGCAATCATATATGCCAAGCAGTTCTATGACAAGTTCAGATAGTTCTTCATCATCATCATCATCATCAACAACAACAACAACAATCACAAGTCAAGACGCTCCTTCAACAATCGCTCCAAGTGCTAGTGCGATGTCCTCTCCTTCTAATTTGGTATCATTTCAACCATCAACTAATAGTCAACTGGAGGCGTCTGATGTAAGTGCAACACAACTGCCCTTCAACGTCTTTGTGGTTCCTTGCAATGGTTGTGCAACTCCAGTACCTACCCAAGCTCCAATTCCAACTGAAGCTCCCATACCAACAGAAGCTCCGGAACCTGTTTCAACAGCAATTCCTCTTACAACCGTTCAACCACTGCCTACTGGAATTGTTATTTCAAGTAACGTTCCTGAATCTTCCCAGATTCCCAGTCTTTCAACTAGTTCGACACCTTCATCGTTCTCAACTCCAACGATACTAGCTCAACCAACTTTATCTCCTATAAGTTTCAGTTCCAACCCAACTAGTCAACCCATTTTTGGAACTGTTCCAACCAGTAGCGTCAGTCAACCTACAAATGTGATATTCAATGGGCCACTTTTGACGCCATCACCAACTTTCAATTCCTTTCCATCAGCTACAACTATACCAAGCTTCAGTTCAGGTGATATTTCCAATGGATTCCCATCATTCTCTGCTAATCCGACAGTCAGTCCCAGTGACTTGAGTGGAAGTACTAGTACATTTTCAGCGTTTCCTGTACCTACTTCAAGTTTTCCAGTAGAAACGACTATTTTCTTTTAAAAAATGAAAGAACCATAGGCATATGCAAGAAAGAATTGTCGATTAGTGATTGTGTTACATTCAGCAGAAAACAGTTAGTACTGTTGAAAGTCAAAGGACTTTGAATAAAGCTAAAGGTTGCATTTATTTTTCAAACAAGTATACGATAAGCTATTTTGCGCATCCAATATTTGCAGTATAGTATACAACAATGGTTCTATGTGTACTAGTCAGAATAGCAGAAAATTTCCTGTTCTACAGAAATCATAACGACTGTGCTCCATTCATATAGAACATCTCATATCAGTATGTCCAATGGAATCGGCATCCATAGAAAAATGCAAAAGTAGCTTTGAAATTGCCGTTGCACCAATCAGTGTTCATTTGGTTCTATTCTGTCTTGTAAGAAAGGAAAAATGCGGTATCATGAGTTGGCTTTGAGGTTGGAAAATAACGCTTTACAAAATATAAAAGCAACTCCTTTCCCAATTTATTTTTGGTATTGTGTTTTGGTACATTTTGCGAAATCATGAACAAAGTTTCTCTCGTTTCTTTTCTATTATTTGGAGTTGTGATATATGCAGTCGCAGGACCTCTCAAAAACTCTGAAATAGCATCAAAAGTTAGAGGATATAGCAGCGCCTATAGTCCTGCCTATTCATCACCGATGTATTCTTCTCCATATGAACCTTCTTACAGTCCTACATACACAACTTATCCATGGATCCAACCTTGTGCTCAAGCTTGTGCAGGTTGTCTCTACTGCTATCAACAAGTAAGTCTATCTTGAACTTTCAGTTTTCATGTTGTTGATGTTTCTCAAGTACAATTTCTATTACCCATATGGTCTTGATATTCTCTATTGCAACAACTTTGACAAGTATTGTCCATCAGGATATGTTCGACCAACTCCTTATCAATATTCCTCTTACTCTCGTGGAGCTTATAGTTCATCATCTTCCTATGCTACTCCAACCTATTCATCTTCTTATTCTACTCC
Organism: Galdieria partita; assembly: GCA_025991245.1. NCBI lineage: Eukaryota > Rhodophyta > Bangiophyceae > Galdieriales > Galdieriaceae > Galdieria > Galdieria partita. The sequence continues at coordinate 48,769 of BQMJ01000044.1, forward strand.
GATGTATACATCTTCTTATTCAACCAACTCCTACACCTCCTATGAAACTCCTCCTATGACTTATTACTATCCGGAGTGGTATTTGGAATGTTATCAATGGTGCTTTGAATGTCTCTTGTGCAACTTGGAATATGGTTTCTATTATATCCAAGAACCGACTCCCTCTCCTTATTACCCAAGTTATTCAAGTTCTTATCCAATGTACAGTAGCAGTTCAAGCTACAACAGTTATCCGTCTTATACAACCAGCGCTTATAGCTCATAAAACAAAGATGGATTCTCATGAAATGGCGTAGAGCATAGTCTCTTTTATAAGACTTTAACCTTGAGAATAAAGAAGAATCTAGAAGACTAGCCTAACGAGATATGAGGTATACCAAGGATCACTTTGCACTCGCTAGAACATCATAAATGACTATTATTCTGTAAATTTCTCAATGTGGCACGCAATATACGCTTCTCACTAAGACGTTGCCTTATTGCCATTCGTTGATTTCTTGCAAGTGTTTGAAACATTGCTCTGTCTCGAATAATTCTTTCATCTTCTTCGAGAGGTGTGGGATACTTTTCTAGTTGCTCAACTATATAATTCGACAATTTCTTCAATGCACTCTTCTCATTGCTTCCAGAGACTATCGTACCAAAATCTGCTTCAAGCTCATTCTCCGTATCTATACAACAGAATCTTAAAAACTCTGCCATTTCAACCGGATATCGATCCATATAAAGGGGAAATGATTGCTGCGGAGATTTCCCATAACAGTCCAACAGTTGACATTTTTCAGTATACAGAGAATCTCTTTCGTCCAAACCGATTGTGATTTCCACAAAGTCAAATGGATTTCGTTCAAGTGAAAAGCCATACAGAAGCAAGAGTTCCTGGTTGCTTCTTGGTCCGTAGCTCACATATACTTGCTCATAAGGTTGATAAAGTCGATCAACATAGACTACTGCTTCCGTCATATTATCGCGAAAGGGAAGTCTCTCTTCATCAATATAAGCAGAGCAAAAAGGGCTATGATTAAGCAAATCTGCGTATGGTACCAACGCAATTCTCTTAGAACTCGGAAAACAAATAGCTCTGGAGAAGAGAATACCGAACGCCCATTGAAACTGTCTAAAATCTATTGGTCGTGAGACAAACGTTGGAATCTGCGGAATGATGTTTTTCTCAAGGTACGTAAATTCTCTTAAAAGCTTCTCCCTTAATTGGTAACATGCAGAAAGCGTTGGACTGCCTTCTAAAAGTTCTAAATCTTCATTCGACCACAAGAACAAAGGGTTAAGTTCATCAAGCTTTGGTAATATGTCTATGTACGGCTTAAAGAAAGAATTAGCTCCTTTCATACTTTCATGAAGTAACAACAAGGCAATGGAAACATACTCGTCTTCAATCGCCGCCATAACTGAGGTTGGAAAGGTTTCCAACGCCAACTTCCTGGTTAGCATTAGCTTTTCTGGAATCTCCAGTATCTTTTCTCCTAAATTCACATTTCGAGAAGACAACAAGCCTCTTCCTGAATACTCTCCTTCATCCTTTGTTTCCTCTGCGATAACCAGTCTATGAGGAGCGTGTGTCCACGAAGCTTTGTCTGAGAGATATACTCCATTCTCCCTTAGCCACTCGTAAAATTGATGAACTTCAGAACTCCAACCCCTTTCTATCACGGAACCCTCAGACGCTACAGGAGAGATACCAGAATTCTGTCAAATAAACGTCAACAATAGAAGAACCTACGACAAGATGTACAAACCTTTTTCCTTGAAGAATCAAATAAACATTGAACACCAAGAGACAAGTTCTTTCGTTCTCTGACCCAGAACAGTCTCTTCGAAAGTTTCCCTTTATTACCTGGTGACAACTTTCTTCCAACATAAATCGAAGAATCCACAAACATCATAAAGGAGCTCATCTTGAATCTCCTCGAAGAATGCATTTCATTTGAAAACTGTACTGTTTTTATTCCACAAAAGTTCAAATTGACCACTTGCCACAAAAGAATGAAACATCCTTATTGGGCGTAGTAAATCAAACAAAACACAATGTATGAAGACTATTTAAGTCACCAATTAATCTTTACTATGCGTTATTGGCTCCTGTGTTTTGCTGTTTACCAGATGACGAAGTACGATCTCCAACCAGTAGACCATCTGCTACAGCCACTCCGCAAAGGAATAAACTGAAAGCAAAATTAATCCAAGACAAACCCTCAATTGTATTAATATCTTTAGTCAAGCTAAGGGCGTCCATAACTGAACTTGATGGCCTCTTGGCGGTGACGACGATAGCACCAGTCAACCTATATTTTACTTAGATCAATATCAAAGTACAATCTAGTAATAGCAACATACCACCATAATGTCTGAAATACATTAACACCCAATTCGACAAACCAGAACTTGGTAAGGACTGGATACAATACATCAACAAAAGTAAATAACCAAAGAAAGAATACTAGAATCAAACTAATAGAAGCCAAAGCCATAACATATCTACAAGCACCATGGTCACCACCTTCTACAACAGAAGACGCAGAATAGGCACAAAAGTTGATTACTGTGCTATCGTAGTGCAAGTCATCGTTCCATATGTTGTCTCCTTTCCTCCCGTCGAGCCCAACAATTGTAGCAGAGAATGCTATGAGAAAATATCAACAATTTATGCAAGTCACAAACCATAGCATCCTTACCTAGAATAACTATGTAAAGAAAGAATCTACAAGTCCATAGAGCTGCACTGGCACCGTCTTGAAGTTTCGTATCAACCATGTTTTTTACACAACACACTTACAGCTTCAAAAACAAATTACGATGATAAAATGGAAAATTTGACCGTTCATTTAAAGAAACGTCTTCAGCTTCCAGAAAATTCCTTCAATGGAATTGAAAAGACACGTGCCAAACACATTCTCGTTGGAACGTTACAAATGTTTTGATTTGCTCATATAATGGATGTCTGCTACAACTTCGGAACTAGTAAAACTGAAATCAAGGAGTATCTTGCTAAACCTATTTAGCGAGTTACGCTATTATTCTGTTGTAAAATAGGTGTGGCACTTGGGGTCAAAAATTAGTCCACGAAGTAACTCTCCCGTTTGTAAGGAGACTGAGTATGACTTAGCTTCCTCGTCACCTAAAAGGACGCTTCATATTCTAATAATACAAATGTATATATATATATATATTTATATATTTTCAAGTTTCTTCTTCGTGACTGCCTAACCCAGCCCTGGGTGGCCGAATAACAACTGGCAGAGGATGCTTCAAGCCAGCCTCTTCACGATCCGGATGTCCAAGACTTTGGCCCTTTGACCATCCCATTGTTTGCAAGATTCTATATGAAGTGAAAAAGACGACCAGTAATTCCGTTTCATGTGCTTACCGATGACCGATATTATCTTCCGTTATGGTAGCCGCCAAAGACTTTTGCAATTCCTTCCGTCCACGAGCGGAATAAGTAGTGGCTGCAGCCATAGCTATGGTTGCCATATCCATATAGTGTAGATTGAATATTGTTGCCAAAACTGAAAGGATACGTACCTTTCTTCGAATCATTTCTCTGGCTTCCATTCTTCTTATTCTGTTTCTTATCACTTCCCAATCCAATATCTTCCAAAATAGATTCTTCTACTTCTTCATTAGGTATCTTCCAGCGGGAACGCCGTATAACTGTAACAGCACGCTTTCCTTCCCTTCCATGACTACGACTCTGTATTCCACAAGCTTCCTAATATAAGAGAATTCAGATAAATATTGTGTAGAACTTTATGAACGAAGTATCCTACTGCGTATCTATGCACCGCAAACCGTACAAATCTACTCAATGCCGGGAATGTATATGTTTTACTAAAATCTGCTTCAAGAAAAGTACGTATTTGCCGAAAAGTTTGTAAAACAGAACCTCGTTTGCCTTTCTGTCGAGCATTTGAACGCTTTCTTCTTCTAGACTTCCTAAGATAATCATAAGAAGTAAGTATCAGTAGGATAGGGAGTCAAAGGGATTTTCATACTTTGACGCTGTTAGACTCATCGCATAGTTAAACTCATCTTCTATCCAATTCGAATATAACTGACTCATACGTTTTTTCTTCGAATGGCTCGGAAGAATTTCCTGAGATGGTTTGTTTAGACCCATAGAACTCTTATTAGTGCTTCGTTTTGAGGGTTGAAGAAATTGGCCTTTCCGTTTGCTGTCTCTTCCAAAAGCTTCTTCATCTCCATCTCCCTCATTCTTCTCAATAACAGTATTAGGGAGGAAATTCTTTGAGAAAGATTTGGATCGAGCTAGCAAAACTTGTTCAATCCTTTGAATCCTTTGCTTCAAATACCAAATATAGTCCAACGCTTCCTCTTCAGTCATTTGTTGAATTTTGTGGGAGCTTAAACTATCCATACTGTCGGAACTTTCATAGTCTATCTGTACATCAAACTGATTGAGAACTTGAGAGGAAGAATCTTCGCTTTCGTCTTCTAAGCTGTTGTCTCTAGAGGAAGTGTGAGAAGCCGTCCCCAAAAAAGCTTCAACAGAAGACTCTGAAGTTTGGTTCATATCTTTCCATTCTTCTTTGTAACTGTCGATATATGTGACATTTGATAAACCTTTTCCACACAACTCCAAGTTTTCCAAGTTATACGCCACAGCTTCCAAATCTTTAAATGTGTCATCGTCAACAACGTCTCTTGAAGAATAGTCTTTGAAGGAAGCTTGAAACATTTCTTTCTTGTCACAAGGGCTTTCTTTTACTACATCCCTATTCTGGTTCCTGCTCTTGGAACGCTTATGTGAATAGCGGTGTTTCCCTCCACTTCGTTTCTTTTCTGACATTGATCAATTTTTCATATGTCTTCTGTGGCAGTCGGTTCACACTCAGAAGCACAAGAAACTCGACGTACAAATGCTCTCAAAGAGTATCAGCGAGTACTTTCACAGCATAGAGATATTGAACATAGAGTACGAAGGCTTCGTGAAGAAGTAAAGGGTCTAAAACAACAAGTACTTGTTGAACCAAAGTCATATGAAAAAAGTCTCATACCTCTTCATAGTTTGATAAGACGGAAGACGATTTGAAAGCTTTACAGAGTGTTGGTCAAATTATAGGTGAAGTCCTTCGAGCTATTGATCAAGAAAAGTATATTGTGAAGGTACGTAGCCTTGATTCTGTAAGTATTGCCGTACCGACTCTTTTTGTTTTATCGAGGCTTCAAGTGGTCCACGTTATGTAGTTGGCTGTAGGAATAAAATTGATAGAGACAAACTTGTACAAGGAGCACGCGTAAGGGAAATCGAGTCTTGTTCTCTCTATTTGCTCTTATTAAGGGTTGTCTTTTTCAGGTCTCCTTAGATATGACTACGTTGACCATTATGCGTATACTTCCTCGAGAGGTTGATCCTCTTGTCTATAACATGCTCACAGAGGATCCTGGTCACGTTCCCTATTCCGATGTTGGGGGTCTTTCGGAGCAGCTGAGAGAACTTCGTGAAGTTGTAGAACTACCTCTGACTAATCCTGAACTATTTCAACGTAAGAAAGCATATCCATTTGTAGATATTATTCATTGTATATTGTAGGTGTTGGAATCAAGACACCTAAAGGGGTACTTTTGTATGGTCCACCTGGAACTGGAAAGACCTTACTGGCGAGAGCCATTGCTTCCAACATGGATTGCAGTTTTTTGAAAGTGGTAGCGAGTGCTATTGTTGATAAATATATAGGTTTTTATCTTTGTTGAAGTTTTATCTTGGATATGAAACTAATTATATTCTTCTTAGGGGAAAGTGCTCGCATTATTCGAGAAATGTTTCAGTATGCAAAGGCACACGAGCCTTGTATTATTTTTATGGATGAAATTGATGCTATTGGAGGTCGTCGTTTCTCTGAAGGGACTTCGGCAGATCGAGAGATTCAGCGAACTTTGATGGAACTCCTGAATCAGCTGGATGGCTTTGATGAAATTGGAAAAGTTAAACTGGTGATGGCTACGAATCGTCCGGTAAAGTTATTTCTAGAAATTGCAAAGTATACATATTGATTGCATTTGATAGGATGTCTTGGATCCTGCATTGTTGAGACCTGGTCGATTGGATAGAAAAATAGAAATACCACTCCCCAATGAGCAAGGACGTTTGGATATTTTAAAGATTCATTCCAGTAAGAATTTCTAGTTGTTTTTTGAAAGTGTATTCATATTATATTTAGAGAAACTTAATTTGGGAGGTGAAATTGATTATGAAGCAGTAGTTAGTCTGGCAGAAGGCTTTAATGGGGCGGATTTGCGTAATATTTGCACTGAAGCTGGTAAGTTTTCAAATGTTTGCAGATAGAGAGCAAGTTTCTTATAGTGAATATCAGGTTTATTTGCTCTTCGTGCGGACAGAGATTATGTCATACATGAAGATTTTATGAAGGCAGTTCGAAAAATTGCGGATAATAAGAAGTTGGAATCCAAAGTTGACTATTCTAGTAGTTTTAAACAAAGCGAATAAACTGCGAGAATTTGTTTTGAAGATGACAATCCATCCCATCGCTTGTCAGAAATTCCCAAAATGGACATTCGCAAACGTTGTTGTTGCGCGCCACATTCAAATTCAACGTGTCTTTGGATCGTAGCCACCTCATACGAACTTTTTGGGTTTGAATCAACAGTTTCTTCAGAATCTACTCGTTTGCTTTTTCGATTTTCGTTCAAGTATAACAAGGTAGGTTAAACAACTCCCTTGGGATAACATTTCATTCATCGTAGTTTCATAGAAATATGCGTGAGATTGTACACGTTCAAGCTGGACAGTGTGGAAATCAAATTGGTACCAAGTTCTGGGAAGTCATTTGTGACGAACATGGTCTCTCTCCAGATGGATATTATGTAGGAGATACCCACTCTCAACTAGATAGAATAAACGTCTATTACTCAGAAGCTTCAGATAAACGTTATGTACCTCGCGCCATTCTGGTGGATTTGGAACCAGGAACTATGGATGCCATTAGAAGTGGAAAGTTGGGAAAAATGTTTCGTCCAGATAACTTTATCTACGGTCAAAGTGGTGCAGGAAATAATTGGGCCAAAGGTCATTATACAGAAGGTGCAGAATTAGTAGATGCAGTTTTGGATGTCGTACGCAAAGAGGCGGAAGCTTGTGACTGTTTGCAAGGTTTCCAAGTAACTCATTCTTTGGGTGGAGGCACAGGTTCTGGAATGGGAACTTTATTGATTTCCAAAATAAGAGAAGAATATCCTGATAGAATGATGGGAACGTATTCGGTATTGCCTTCTCCCAAAGTATCTGATACTGTTGTAGAGCCTTACAACTGCATTCTTTCAGTTCATCAGTTGGTAGAAAATGGAGATGAGGTTTTCTGTATAGATAATGAAGCCCTTTATAACATTTGCCACAACACGTTGAAAATGAACAACCCTTCCTATAACGACCTTAATCAATTAGTAACGGCAGTGATGTCGGGTATCACTTGTTCACTTCGTTTCCCAGGACAACTGAATGCAGACTTGCGCAAGTTGGCTACCAATCTGATTCCGTTCCCTCGCTTACATTTCTTCATGATTGGATTTGCTCCATTAGCAGCTCCTGGAACACAGCAGTACAAGTCGAGTTCTGTCGCCGATTTGTGCCAGCAAATCTTTGATTCTCGTAACATGATGGCAGCATGTGATCCTCGACATGGCCGTTACCTTACTGCTGCAGCATATTTCCGAGGAAAAGTGCCGACCAACGAAATTGACGATCAATTAATGACCGTACAAAATAAGAATGCCGCTTCGTTTGTGGAGTGGATACCTAACAATATCAAAAGTTCTCTTTGTGATATTCCTCCAAAGGGAATGCAACGTTCTGCCACATTTATTGGCAATTCTACCGCTATTCAAGAGTTATTCAAGCGAGTTGGTGAACAGTTTGCTGCCATGTTCCGACGAAAAGCGTTTCTTCATTGGTACACTGGAGAAGGAATGGATGAAATGGAATTTACCGAGGCAGAGAGTAATATGAGTGATTTGGTTTCCGAATACCAACAGTATCAAGAAGCAACTATAGATGATGACTTTGGAGATGATGGCGATGGCGATGAAGAAGAGTATTAAGATGTGTGAACAGAGTCAGAAAATGCATTTTCTCTTGATATTGTTTGTGTGGAATTTCTGATAAAAACTTTGAATGCGATAGAGCCTTGCTATTTTGCACACAGACACACTGAGAATAATTATATCTATTTCCTCCATTTGGTCGCCATAACTTGCACTCTTTGAGTAATGCAAAGTAGATTGAAGAGATTTGAAAAGTTTAACAACTTTTATTATATGATAGGCAGATAGTTACTTGTAGTGAGCCATTTATGATTTCCTTTCTTCAATAAGCTACTCAGAAAGTCTTGGAGTTATCAAATGGAACACGATAACTATTCAGTTATTCCTTATATATATGAGTTCAATCCCAAACCTGAACAAAAATATTACTCGATGATTCCCTCAATCCATTTTCAATTGTTGCACATTCCCTTGTAGAGAATGAGTCAGTTTGACGGTGCAGGTGGTGGCTTTCAGTTTGACTTGTTGGAAAGAAATGAAAAACTAAAAGAAAAGTTGGTTCTGTTCAAGATTCTTGAATATCCTATTCAAGTTATTTTCTAGGGGCTATCGAGTTCCTGTTGCAAGAAAGACAGGTACAACCATAGTTGGGTTGGTGTTTCGTGAAGGAGTTGTTTTGGGAGCTGATACCAGGTGAGAATATTTATTTTCTAATAACTGTATTGTTTGTTGATTATCTTGTAGGGCGACATCAGATACAACAGTTTTTGATAAGAATTGTGAAAAGATTCACTACATCGCGCCAAATATCTATTGTTGTGGAGCTGGTACAGCTGCGGATACAGAAAATACAACAGCACTTGTATCGTCACAATTGCAACTGCATCGACTCAATTCTGTAAGCTGAAAAGTCCAAATATTGGTTTTGCTAATGTGACTTTGGGTAGGGTCGTGAGTCGAGAGTTACTACAGCTCTCACTTTGTTGAAGCGAATGCTATTCCGGTATCAGGGATATGTTTCTGCAGCGCTTGTGTTGGGCGGTGTTGATTTTTATGGACCGCATTTGTACACTGTCTATCCACATGGCTCAACTGATAGGCTACCGTGAGTTTACATATCAGGGTCGTTTCTGTCGTGTATAACTTTATCTGTAGCTTTGTGACTATGGGTTCGGGTTCTCTAGCAGCAATGTCAGTATTTGAGTCAAAATACAAGGACGATATGTCACGTGAAGAAGCTGAGAAATTGGTATACGAAGCCATCTCGGCAGGAATCTACAACGACCTGGGCTCAGGAGTAGGTTTTCACTTTCAAGTGTTTATGAGTATCTCAATTTCATAGGGAAATGTGGATCTTTGTGTAATTACAAGAGGACAAACGGAATATTTGCGTGGATATGCAAAAGAAAATGAAAGAAAGTTTAGGAAACCTCAAGGATATTCATTTCCTATAGGAACGACGGTAGGTGCATATTGGCTTAAGTCATCGCGTATTGACTGAGTTTTTATATCATTGAAAAGAGTATTTTGTCTAGCACCTTTGAAAAGTCTTTCGTTCCAACTCCACTTGTTTCAGATCCTGAAAGTAGTTCGACCATGGCGGTAGATTGAGAATAAAAGAATATTCCATTCGTTGCTTTATTGAATTGCTCACAACTGTCAAGTTTTTTCGCGAGTTGTTAAGTTGTGAATTCCTGCTTTATTTTGCATCTTTTGTGAAATATGACAACAAGAAAAGAGTACTTTCGCAGTTTCTAAAAGAGAAATGGATATGAACTCGAACAACTCCTTATACCAGGAATTTGTAACATGAAGAGAGAACCACCATGAGACTTGAAACCTGAAGACAGTACAGTCTCTCTGGCAGTTGTCACAAAAAGAATATCCAAATGAGGACCTCCAAAACACACCGAAGTAGGATATTTACAACCAACTGATATTCTCATCAATTCCTTTCCAGTTGCAGCATCGATTTGCAAAACAACTCCAGCTCCACATAAGGCTACCCATAACTTGTCTTGTATATCACAACACATTCCATCAAAAACAAAAAATTCATCACTGCTCTTTTTATCCAACTGGACTAGAGTCTGTTTTTTGTCTTTGTCTACCTTGCCTGTATGAATGTCGTAAGGATAACAAAGGATCTGATATTTTCCAGAGTCGATATAAAACAGACGTTGAGAGTCACTCAACCAAGTAAGACCATTACTACAACATATTTCAGATAAGACTTGTTGTGACTTTATCCTTTCGAGTTGTTTCCTTTTAACAGGCTTGTGAAGATCAACTTTACGAATTCGTCTCATACTTTCAAAAGAATAAAATTTTCCTTGTGCTTCACTATATGGCTTTTCTTGCCAGTGATAGTCCATCAGTCCAGCAAAAAGACGGCCCGTACTATCACACTTTCCATCATTGAAGCGAACTACACTGGTATCTATATTGTGGCTCCATATTTGTTGTTCGACACAAGCTTCAGTGGAAGTCACCCAATTCAAGAAATAGAGACCATCTTCCAGACCACCCACAACAGTATCCACTTGAGGACTGGACGAAACAGGACAAATAAATCCGACTCGTTGACTAGTTTTCCAACTAGTGTGTTTATCTGTATCCAACTTGTATTGGTGGATCCTCTTTCCGTCGATGTCCACATAGAATAGTGAATTTGTTGCAGTGCTCCAGAAAGGACTTTCTAACAGTTCGCCACTATTTTCTTGTGCTACTTGTATGACTGGCTGTGAAGAAGAGGACATTATCGAATTCAAATATCACTCCTCATCACCCAAAGAATGCGATTCACATAAGTGTTTGATCCAATATTTTATTTTGGCTCTCTAACCATCTGCTCTTTAACTTCACGGAGTTACATTGTATAGACATTCATTTATCAAAGTGCAAACTGGTTTCAAAAAAGTTCAACGAGCTCTAGGATTCTTAGGACAATGAACTGCCTTGTGTTCAGAACTCAAACAAATATAACAAGCAGTACATTCTCTTGCCAAGTGGCCACGTTGACCACACTTGTAACAACCATCGGGTGCAGCATCTACAGGCTTCTCAGGACAATCCCTTGTCCAGTGTCCATATTTACCACAACGAAAACATCTGCCATGATTTGTTTTGTTCTTCATAGCATAGGAAGATCCAACAGCATCGAGATGATTCTCTGTATATGAAGAATGATTACTCCATGTTCCCGCATTATTCATAGTTGGAGAACGATTCCATCCTTCCCATCGGATTCTACTTCCTCTTGCACGCTGAGGACTTGAAGTAAGAGGATAAAGCGGCACATGAACTGGCATAACAGGAACAGGAGATACAGGAACAGTTCCAACCAATGATGAACCAACTGGCCAAGCTTCATAGTTAGGAAAATAGACACGAGGTGTGGCTGTCGGAACAAAAATATAAGGACATTCCTTCATCAAATGTCCTTGATTACCACAGTGATAACATACTTTGGTTTCTCTCTTCCCCGAAAAGGGACGTTCCTTAAGACTACTATCATCAACAGACTTGGAGTGTGTTGTGGTCGTCGTACAAGTTGACACAAGCTGTTCTGATCTTGCGCAATGAATAGATGAGTGCCCCTTACCTCCACAACGTTCACATACTTGATTAGCAACTAGTGGACAAATTTTCTTGCACAAGTGTTCGTTGCTCCCCCTATCTACCCCATCTTCCCTTTCCTCTCTTGTCTTCCTTTTACATTTTTCCGGAGTACATTCCACCTTATCTAAACTACTATCAGTACCATTGTCACAATTATCCTTTTCACTCTTAGAAATGTCTTTTTCCTCTTTGCTCTTTGAATACTCCGCCGCCTCCTTTCTGTTTTCTGAGAAACCCTCTACTACCTTTTCCAATCTATCTTGCATATGTTTACTATCGTCATAACAAGAAAATGTTTCTAGATTTGCAGTCTTTTGTTCATCACTATCTTCTTCTCTAACACTCGTATGGTTGCTTATCTGTCCATCACTCTCTTCCACAACACTCATTTTCCACACACTCTCACACAAACAACTGTCTACAACCAGTTTTTTCAATAAATATTCTTACAACGTCTTACTCTCTTCAAACCAACCAAAAGAAACAACATGACTCACCTTTCCCACCAATTATAACAATAGACGACAACTACCTAGAAAGATTTTCTTTTCACAATAAACTTCAACTTGTGTTTATAAAAATATCTAAAAATACATATGGAATAGATCAAAACCTTGAGTGGTGGTTTGGGACATGAGAAAATTAGCCCGAGTGAATTACTCTATGGAAGAACAACGACGCAACAGACAGTTGTTATTTGGAAAGAACAATACTAGAAACACAAACAGCCATTCTTCAACAGATGGAAACCAAGCAGAACAATTATTTGAACAAGAGAACAATCAAGCGTGGGAGCAACTACATGGAAAGGTGGGTTCTCTCAAGGACGTAAGTGGTTGCTTTGTTTATGTATGAATAACGCTGAATAGACAATGTTGTAGATTGCACTTCAGATAGATCAAGAAGTAACCTCTCAAAACCAGTTTTTGGGTAATATGACTTCCTCTTTTGACTCTGTTGGAGAACTATTGAGTGGTACGTTGAGCCGTCTCCAAAGATTGGTTTCCGAAAGAACGGGAAGACATATGTGTTATCTTATTTTATTTGTATTTATTTTCTTTGTACTTGTCTATCTGTTTTTACGTAATTGAGAAGCAAGTTGATATTGTGCACAGTCCAAGTCATCAAGTAGCTGGGAAGGATTATGAGAGCATTATCTAAAATTGGAAGCTGTTGTGGTAACTTTTAAGTAGTTAAGTTTTCATTTGTTGTTGAGTATTCTATGAACGAACGTTGAAATGTTTCTTTCTTTTGAAATTTTCGATCTCTATTGGATATTTGAGTGGATTGTGTTCGATCACCCCGTCTTTGTGCTTTATGTTTATCACAACCCTTGTTTGTTCTTCCCAACGTCGCCGTTGTAGTCACTCTATTCGATTAGGTGCAGGTTTTAGGGAAAAGTTTCCCAAAGACAAGTTCTATTGCACACGAAGAATACGAATGACTGTAAGTTGAATTCCTCTGGAAGCTTTATCTCAATTCAGCAAAGGTGGACGATAAGAAAGTAGTGACAGACTATTTCAATACAGTTGGATTTGAACGTTGGAAAAGAATCTATTCCCCTACTGAACAAGTCAATAGAGTCCAACAAGATATAAGACGAGGTCATCAACAAACAGTAGATATAGTAAGTAGTAAAACTATTTATTTTTTATTGGCTCAAGGTTTTGTAGATCCTACGCTGGATAGAAAAAGATGGCAATATAACTGAACAGTCTTTTTGTGATGCTGGTTGTGGAGTTGGTAGTCTTGCTATTCCCTTAGCAAAATTGGGAGCACGAGTAGCTGCTTCAGATATATCTCTTTCTATGATCAACGAAGCACAAGAAAGAGCCAAACTGGAATGGGTAAGGTTGAAAAGAAGAAGTGTTCAACTTAAAGTGTTGTTGTCTTTAGGGTGTTATTCCGTCTTCCCTTTCTTTTCAAGTCCAAGATTTACAGCAATTGCAAGGCTCATATGATACTGTCTTATGTGTAGATGTGCTTATTCATTATTCGGATGCTCAGCTGATATCTCTTCTTGATTCGTTATCACGAGTGGCTAAAAGGAGAATGGTAAGTATTCAGTCACTTTCTAAAGTTCATATTCATAATGATAAGATTATTACCTTTGCTCCGAAAACTCTTTATTATGTGTTATTAAAGAAGATTGGAGAATTTTTCCCAGGATCTAGCAAGGCAACTAGAGCCTATTTACATAGAGAAGTAAGAAGCTGTCTTGTATATTATTATGTTTCAACAACACTGAGTATTTTTGGTATTTTTAGAAAGATATAATCGACTCTTTACAACAACGAGGTTGGCAAAAGATAAGAAACGAGTTTGTGAAAACGAAATTTTACTTTTCACAAATTGTTCAGTTGGAAAAGGTCATATTGAGTGGTTGACTATTGAAAGCCACTGTTTGCATACTGTGGAGAATAGAATTATGTCACTCAAAGATACAAGTTGTGTCTATTATGCTGAAGAAGACATAGTTAGTAAAACAAGTGGTTTTCATATACACACATACTGTTGGATTCCTAATACAATGCTTGACTATTTGCAAGAGAACAACGCCTCCAGTGCACAACCTAAAGCTAGCGTGTTTCTTATTCATGGGTTACATTCCAATACATTTTGTGAGTATTTAGAACCAGACCCTTCTCAGAATGGTGCACGAAGACTATATTCCAATTCCATTCCGCAACTTTTGAATGAACACGGTTTTGTGGTGTTTGCTCACGATCACCAAGGACACGGAAAGTCACAAGGAAAGTGCAAAGGCTATTTTGACTCGATGGAAACTTTGGTGTCTGATACTCTTCAGTTGATAGAGTGGATTACAAAGGAGAAGTATCCAGTGTTGAAAGAGAAGCCCATATTTCTTATGGGTTGTTCTATGGGCAGTTTAGTTTCCATATTATTGGGATTGAAATACGGATCCTATTTACGTGGAGCAGTATTAATTAGTCCTGCTGTATCTCAAGCCAATAATCAGTTTGGTGTGATTGGTCGAATATTAAAACCATTGTCAGGTTGGGTATCGGCATGGTATCCCACCTTACCTGTTTTGAGACTTCCCAAGAATGAAAAGTTTCCACAACTACAGAAAAGTTGGGATAATGATGAACTCAATTATCATGGCAAGTTGAGAGCTCGAGTTGGTGAGCAATTTGTAAAAACATATGATGAGTTGTCAGAAAAGGCAACCAACTTTACTATTCCATTCATTATGTATTATGGCTCAGAAGATACTTTGGTGGATCCGAAAGGAATGCAAAGCTTTTTTGACAAGGCAGCTAGTAGAGATAAGAAAGTAGTTCCTTTGGAAGGAAGATGGCATATTCTTCATCATGAACCTGGAAAAGAATTGGTTCGAGAACAATTCCTGCAATGGATAGAAGAACGCTGTTGAGAGAGTTGTTAAAAGTCACAACGGATTGACAATTGATGAGTTGCATTCATTGGGTAGCTTTTGTTGATTCCTTGACAACCGCACAAAACTGTTCTTCAAGTCATCTACTCAAAAGACAAAGAGTCTTCTTGTTGGTGAACAACAAGAAAAAGACTTGTTCGTTGCCCTTGCACCTTTTTTGTTGTCAAAAACCTAATGAGGGTCCTTCAGGCTCTCCGCACTCCCATTCAAAACCTAACGAGCAAACTTCCAAAGTTTCTTCAGGGAATTCGTTGGTATCTGTTATACAACGTTTATATACTTGGTGGTCACAGTTTATGAGTCAGCCTTTGATAATTCCCAAAAACATTGCCATTTCTGCTTCAACTCTATTGTTGGTGATAGTTATCACATTGAATAGATCACCTCCTACTGGAGATTGGGAACCCTTGCAACAAAAAGTTGCTCTATTCAATATTATTTTAGAGGATATCCAACGTGCCTATGTTGAAAAAGTAGATGTAGATAAACTATTCGAGACGGGAGTCAACGCTATGCTTGGTACTTATATTTTAGAATAGAATTGGATAAATTGACACAATGATATGTTAGGTTCTTTGGATCCTTATACTCAATTTGAAAATCATATAGAAGCACAGGAAATGAATGTCAAAGCAATGGGTCGTTATGGTGGCGTTGGACTTGTCATTGCAAAGGATATTCGAGATAAGGATCAGATAATCATTGTATCCTCTTTTGAGAGTTATGCTTTTGATGCGGGCTTGCGTCCAGGTGATAGATTACTTCAAGTAGATGGTCATCCAGGTAAGAGGAAGATATCTTGTTATTTGTATGGAGATAGTTTGTAGTAGTGGGACAGGATTTGGAAGGAATGACACAACTTCTTCGAGGAGATGCTGGAACTCAAGTAACTGTTCGTGTTTCAAGGCCAGGAATATCAGAACCTTTTGATGTTACCTTGACAAGACAACTTGTACGGGTTTCAGATGTACCTGCTTATGGTTTTATTGGAAATCGACAAGATGGTAAGTCTCAATTAGATATGAAGAATGAACATCATCATATATGTTTTATGAGGAGTTGGTTATATTCGTTTGCAGTCTTTTTCTTCCAATGCTTGTACTCAAGTTCGAAATGCCATACAAGATTTACAAAAGAGTGGTCAACTAAAATCCCTTGTATTGGATCTTCGAGATAATCCAGGTGGCTTGTTATCTTCTGCTATTGACGTGGCAGAATTATTTGTACCCAAAGGTTGGCATAGTTGACATATATATATATATATATATGATGTGAATATATTTTGGTAGGTTCTACGATAGTGTCTGTAAAGGGACGTATTCTTCAAGAAAAACATTATCAAAGTAGAAAAATGGCAAGTTTTGTTTTCCTTTTAAAGTCTTCTTCTTATGCCTATCTTTTGATTAGCCTTTGTTATCTCCTCATATTCGTTTAGGGGTGGTCGTCAATAGTCGGACTGCATCAGCTGCGGAAATTGTGGCGGGTGCTATTCAAGATAATGATTTGGGTGAGTTTTGTTCAAGTTGGTTGAGTTGTTATTAAAGTGTTGAACAGGAGTTGTATTTGGTTCTCAGACGTTTGGAAAGGGTCTCGTACAAAATGTAGATCAACTTCCCTTTCAAACTGCATTGAAATATACGGTTGGAAAATATTACACTCCAAGTGGTCGTTGTATTCAATCATCGAGTTATTCATTGGATCATGAAAAGTTAAAAATCACCGCTATAAATGAAAAGGAACGAAAAGTAAATCGATATTGTTTTATCGTGATTGCATCTCGGAGTTGTTTTAGGTGTTTAAGACCAAAAATGGGCGTAGTGTATATGACAGTGGTGGAATAGAACCGGATTTCCAGTGGGAAGAAGCGCCTATTCATGAATGGAGACGCTTATTGCACCAACAAGGTTTATTATTCTATTTTGCAAATGATTATGCTGCCGAGGTAAGAAAGGAATATTCCATAGGCAAGGGAATGACATTTTGTCAAAGCATCCTGAAGGAATCGATCGCAACTTTTATGTAGACGATGCATTATATGCAAAGTTTCAAAAGTATGTCATGAACCAGATTGCTTGTGGTAGCTTCTCCATCCTTTCACGTTTTGAGGAACCTTTGACCTCTCTGGAGAATGACTTGGATCAACAAGGTTATCGAGGTAAGTATCTATAGATAGATATTATATATATGCTGAAAATAATAGAAACCAGCAAAAGTTTGAAAAAAGTTGCCAACTCCTTAAAGCTTGAAATAGAAAGTGAATTGAGAAATTTTGATTCCGGTATTCGTCATGATTTGGAAGATTCCATTCGTGCTCGTTTTCAACCCGATTCTATACGTATCATGGCAGGTTTATCGAGAGATGAAGAGATTTTCAAGGTAAATGGAATATTGTATTTGGAAGAGAGTGGCACACTTATGTATTCTCTAATAGACAAAGCAAGTGATGTCGGATGGTTTGCTTTATGCAAAGTTGTTGTGTCCTCAAAACAAGGCTGTTTAGTAACAAGGGGGAATGGTTGGGATGGGGTCAAAAGAGGTAAAGTACATAGTCGTGATGTATATATATAAATAGAAAATATCATTTCCAAATAGAGAATATTTTTATGTCTTCTTACAACAAACAATCCTATAGAAAATTTCAACAACCAAAAGAATATATTCTTTATAGTTCAGCATTGTGGACAGGAACCGTTACACCTGAACGGATTTGACCCCAACCAATAAGACGCCAATGTCTTTCGACTCTTCTGGAAAGTGCAATTTTTTCATTCTTTACATATTTCAAACCAGCTCGAAATATCCATCGATGCACATACTTACCACTTGTGTGCATACAGGACTAGTCAATGAAAGCTTTGCTAAATCTCCCTTGACTGCCAATACTCTTCCTCCCGTACTCGTAGAACCAATATTCAACATCAATACTTCTCCTTTCGCCAATTTTTGAACCTTTGCAAGTTATTAAGAAAATAGAAAGCTGAAATAAACTACCTTTGCTAATTTCCCTTGGCCGTCTACTTTCACTCCTAATAGTCTTCTCAACAGAAAGAAATTAACTTCCAACTCACAATACACATCAGGCAATCCTCCAAAAGAACCCAATACCTAAACATCATTCCAATCCCTGTCATAAAGTATGGAAACTTCCAATACCTGACCAACAAGACGATCAGCTCTAGTCAATGTAGGATCAATCTTGGTTCCAACTCCAATAAGACCTCCAGGAACTGCATACTGAAGTGAGTTGGATTCAGCATTCATCGAATGAATAACAGAAACAATAGGAATACATATCAAATTGCCCTTTTCGTCTTTCGAAGGAATACCTGGACGAATCTAAACACATACAAACATTTCTTCAACAACAACAACAAAAAGTATGCCAATCTCATCTAACCTCAATCTTGTCCCCTACTCGTAAAACCCCTTGCATAATAGAGCCTCCAGCAACACCTCCCTTCAAATCCTTCACTTCTTCTCCAGGACGATTCACATCAAATGAACGAATAATAATCATTCGAGGACTACTTATGAAATCTCTTATAGGTACTGGAACCTTTTTAATAAGGTACTCTACAACTACGTCGATATTGTACTTTAACTGTGCTGAAATGGGAACGACTGGGGCATCTTGTGCTACAGTTCCTTGTATAAAGTTTTGTATTTCTTGATACTGAGCCTCTGCTGCAGTTTCTCTCACCAAGTCTATCTTATTCTGTAAAATAATGATATTTCTCAATTTCATTATTTCTACAGCTGCCAAGTGTTCTGACGTTTGAGGTTGGGGACAAGTTTCGTTACCCGCAATTAGCAACAAAGCAGCGTCCATAACTGCAGCTCCATTCAACATAGTTGCCATAAGAATATCGTGTCCAGGACAATCTACGAAAGAAACATGCCTCAATAACTTCATACGACCCCCGCAGCCTGGCCTCTCACAAGGAGGTTCATCTTCTTTGTTAGAAGAATAAGCTTTATAACACTCAGGTCGGGGACAATCCTGCAAAGTTAGATGCACTTGCAATCATTCTCAAGTCATTCCTTACTGGATTTTCACACTTGTACAGTTTAGCGTTGGCATAACCAAGCTTTATCGTTATGTTTCTCTCAAGTTCGTTTTTAAAACGTACGGTTTGAACTCCTGATATTGCTTTGACAACTGTACTCTTTCCATGTGCAACATGGCCTATGGTTCCTATATTGATAGTGGCTTGACGTGATATGACCTTGCGATTGGAGTCGATCAGTAAACCACCCTAGTCCCATCCACAACACTTACTTCCGGTGTTAGTGGAGTCAACTTTTTCACGTCCAGAGTACTCAAATCTTGCTTTGCTAAGCCGTTTTCTGTCATGATTGCCTAATTATGAACAAAACACACAAAACCCTCCTTGGCCGGGGTGTGAATATAATAATGCTCTGCGCTCTAACCACCAAAAGGAGTAGATGAAACCATTCAAGTCTCCCAAAATGATGATGAAGAGTGTTTGATATAGTAGCTTGTACTGATTCTATGATTCATCTATATATATATTCTATCTACTGAAAAAAAAAACTCTTCTCGACCTACCATTCATTCCTTGAAAGGGCATTCACTCCTTTGGTAACTTTGCCACAACAACTATATTCCTCCACGTTTTATAATGATTCAAGAGTACACTTTGTAGAATTGTCAATAGCTGTTGAATATGCTAGTGGAATAATTTTCATATAGAAAGTTGTTTTTCTGGGTGATTCTTCTTGTGTTTGTAAAGTGTTGGTGACATATCGTACAAATATGGAAAACGATGAATAGACTTTTTTTTCGTTTATTAAACGCAACTCTGTGTTGGATATCCAACGCAATGTTGTTATTTTACCATAGAAAGTATCCATTCCAGTGAACAAGAAAGAAGACTATCGAATCAGGAGAAAAATCAAAAGGAAAGATTCGTCTCTTCACGATCTTTTACGCACCCTCATCATTGTATGCTATAAATATCCCCACAGTGTACTCTTTTCGGCGGAATTAAGTTTTTGCAAGTGCGTTGTTCGTTGAGAGAATTATGGCAGCCGTTGAGGACAATAGAGTTTTTGTGGGTGGTCTTCCTTGGTCAGTTAGTGAAGAAGACCTTCGTGAAACCTTTTCCAAATACGGAGAAGTTGTAGATGCAAGGGTGAATATCCGTGTTCCTTTTGTTTTGGGTTAAACTTGGCTCCCTAACGTCCTTCACCATTTCCCGGGGTTCCTTTTGTTATGAGTAGTTGCTATAGTTGTTATTTGTCTTTGCAAAGTTCCACAGAGTATAGAGGGTAGAAGATATTCCTTGTGTCTTTCTGGTCCTTTTTCACGCCTGAGGAACCCTTGAAAATAGTGTGAGGAACTGCGACTGGGTTGACTAGTGTACTCCAAAGTCATTGTTATTATTGAGTGCTTACAATTGTGTCTTTGTTTCTGCTATGGGAAGGTTGTTGTTGAACGCGAAACGGGTCGTTCACGTGGTTTTGGATTTGTGTCCTATGCAGAAGGTTCGTCTGTTGAAGAATGTATTGCAGCTTTGGATGGACAGGTTCGTATGATATTATGGTAGTATGGGGAGTGTTATTTTATGTGGAAATTGCAGGATATGCAAGGACGTACCATCCGTGTGAACAAAGCAATGTCTCGTGAACAACGAGAAGGTGGAGGAGATTTCCCTCGTCGTGGTGGCCGCGGACGATATGGTGGTTTTCGTTCTGGTCCATATGAGAGACGTGACTTTGACCGCAGAAGGGATCACGAGAGGAGAGACAATGGACATGGATATGGTGGTCGAGGTCGCAGTGGAGGATTTCGCCGTCGTGAAGATTTTGAATGATTTTACAGTTTGTTGCTTGAGTATTTGTTGTTGGTCTCTTTGACTCTTTATTGTTCGTTCCTAGTAGAGTATTGCTTTGAATCTTGCGGTTGTTTGGTATACGCATTTTCTGAGTAAACAATTGTTTCTTTCTGAGTACAGTTTGTTTCTTTTTCCGTCGATGCTTTCTCCAATATAGGTTTATCAAGATGTAAAGTGTTTCTGCTGGTGATATACAATACTGGAAAGCATCTTTCTTGTTTTCTACATAAGTGAATGAGTCTTTTATCACAAGTTGCGATAAACATCTTCTTCTCTTGCTGTTGTATGACGCTCTCTATACACTTGGACGCATCCGCGTTCGGTTGTTGACTATTGTGCTGACAGGGCAAGACTTGTAACCGCTTTGCAAGCAACGCTGCACCACGATAACTCTCTCCAAGCGCTTTCAATTCGTTACGGATACAGTTTGTCACCAACCACTTGACTTGATACTTGCCAAATATGCTCTGTACAAGTTCCTTGATGACCAGCTTCCTAGCAAGTGTCTGATACAGAAAAGTACCGTCCATCAATATTTCAAAAGGTTCTTGCAGTCTATACTGCTTTTGATACCGTTGAACTCTTTTCAAAGCACGTTTTTTCTCTTTGCTATGGGTCATCACACACAGTCTCTCCCAACTGAATCGGAAGAATCACACAACGGGCAACGATCGATGCCTTCCCATTATTACAAACACCGTCCAACATATTCGACGAGTGGATATTTTTCCATCATATCCGGCCATTGAACGAGAAAGCGATGTACAAAAGGATACAAAATTCTTCCACTCAATGATAAACTGCGCACTCTGGCAACACTTTCTATGAAAACGGTCCGCGTGCGACTTTTTCGTCGAGCCAAGTTGTAAAACACGTTTCGAATAAACATAATAAAAACAACAGGAACGCAAGTACCAGGACCATTACATATGAGAACATCCGGCGTATCACACCATAACAACTTCCAACATGACACCATAAATGAATAAATAGTGGTAAATAAGGAAGAAAAATAAGACTGACCAACATATCTCGATCTTGGGATACACAAAGTCTGATAAGAAAACAAAGACAGCGCTCCATCTCGATCATGGAGACAACGTGCCTTGGCAATGCTATGATTATCACTAGAGGCAACGATGTACACAACTTGACAAGTATTCTCCAAAGAGCATAAACTTTTATCTTCGTTGGATAGCATAGTTTGACCAAAGGCTCGAAGAATTTGTATCATTTCTGCTGTGTGTCCACCAGAACCCAACACAACCATCAAAGAACGCCTTCTCTTGTTCACAGCACAACTTTGAATAAACCTTTCAAAATCTTGTTTATACCAGCAAGTCCAATTCGCACTCTTCGACATGTTTCGACGATAAGTTGTTATTCTAGCTTGCTCTTTGTAGGCACTCCAAACCAATAAAAAGGCGCTCAAAAGAACGAGTAAGCCTATCATCATTCTCTCCTCCTCTCTCTCACGGCATCAATTGGAATTGGCAAATGAAGAAACCCATGCAACTCGGTTATTTGAGTCTCAATACTGACTCGAATATTATGATGGACTCACGACAGAGAATGGGTTTACGTCTTGAAAATGGTCGTCTTGATGGAAACAATAGGAGCAAGAAAAGGCCTAACCGAACAAGACTTTTTCCCATAACGACGCATCCAACTCCGTTGCCAATCGCTTGTGGCACTGCGTGGAATAT
This sequence comes from Galdieria partita, assembly GCA_025991245.1. Lineage (NCBI taxonomy): Eukaryota > Rhodophyta > Bangiophyceae > Galdieriales > Galdieriaceae > Galdieria > Galdieria partita. The sequence continues at coordinate 71,406 of BQMJ01000044.1, forward strand.
GACTTTGGAAGAAGCCAAAAAGAACCGCCGAGGATTAGGACACGTATTATTTCAGTTTTTACGCTCAATAATTCCGAGTAGTGAAGAAGACGTAACGATGGAATCTTCTGCAACTGAAACCGATGAAGACTCTGTGGAATGGCGCGACCAAAACGGTATGACGAGTTCGAAAAAGCATTCTAGTCGTAAATTATCTAGTGTACCGATCAAAATAAGGCATCTTCACAAGACTTTTGGTGAAGGTAGTGAAAGTTTTATTGCTTTGAGAGACATCAATTTGGACTTTGAAGCAGGTGCGTTAGTTGCACTTGTGGGTCCTTCTGGCTCTGGAAAATCGACACTTTTACGTATCATAGCGGGTTTAGAGACTTGCGACAATGGTCAGATACTTTTTGGTGATGAGGATGCTACCAATATTCGTGTTCAGGACAGAAGGATAGGTTTTGTATTCCAACACTATGCACTGTTTCGTCACATGACAGTGGAACAAAACATCGAATTCGGTTTGAAGATAAGAGGTGTGGATAAAAAGACTCGTAAAAAGAAGGTTGCAGAATTGCTTGATTTGATGCAACTATCTGGTCTAGGTCATCGTTTTCCATCACAAATATCCGGAGGACAGCGACAACGAGTTGCTTTGGCACGTTCTTTAGCTCCAGATCCTAGTGTGTTATTATTAGACGAACCGTTTGCTGCATTGGACGCAAAGGTGCGTAGAGGATTGCGTGCGTGGCTTAGAAGATTGCATGAAGAAGTAGGAGTGACAACCATATTTGTCACACATGACCAATTGGAAGCTTTGGAAGTTGCTTCTACTTTGGTGGTTATGAATCGGGGTCGTGTAGAACAAGTAGGAACTCCGTCGGAAGTTTACGATAATCCACAAACACCTTTTGTGATGAGTTTTATGGGGGAGGTCAATGTGCTGAAGAGAAGCAGAGCTTTAGGCGAGAATACCTTGGTCGACCTGGAGAATGCTCAAAAGTTTCGATCTCAGCGAGCACCAGAAACTTTCATGCTACGACCACATGATATTCAAATTGATTTAGCCCCAAGTCTGGTAAGTATTCACGTTGCCATGAAGTGAAAGCATATTTTATCCTTTTCAATAGTACACTACAGAGGCAACGGTAGTAAGCATTGTATTTCTAGGTTGGCAAGTCAATGTGGATGTTGAATTATCGGATGGACAAGTTCTACAGGCACACTTGACAAAATCAACGTTTGAAAAATTAAACCTCTGTCGGGGTCAAACGGTTTATATTCGATTTCCAGAAAAGACAATGTACCAAGTAGAAGACGACTATAGTATCTAAGTTGGTTTTTTCTCTATAGCTTTACAACTTGCGAAATATGCATAGCAATTCAAGGATTTCACGAGGCAAGTACGATATATATAAAATAAAACAGCTTAGATGCGCTATTCGAAATGGAATGATGAAAACATGGGAGAATAGCCGAACCGACAATTGTAAAAGCACTCCAAGTTGACAGCTTCTACTCGTGTTCAAGCCTGTCTTGGCCACTATCACATAGTATGTCTTTTTGTGTTCCCTCTTCACTGAAAGGAGGATACTGGGATAACTTTTCAAGTAAATGGTTAATTTCCAATTGAATATTGACAGCCTACACAACTTTGATTATATGCTCAAAAGACAAGATTCACTTTACCTCCAAAGTTAGACTTGTTAAATTTTGAGACAATCTTTTCGCTTCCTTCAAAGTGGTAGATAGGCAAAACTCTTCCAAATCCGTTTCACTATTCTCTTTGATGTCAGTAAAGAGAGACCATTTTCTGCCATTCCAAGTTGACAAGTTGTTCGAAGATGTCCAACTTTCTTTAAGGTCCGGTAGACTCAAACTAGTCTCCTGTTGAACACACTTCAACGTCGCTGGATGAGGTCTAGAGTCAATTAGAAGTACATCAACTAAATAGATCAATGAGCCGCAAGAAGCTTCCAACCAAGTCGACTTACGTCTTTCTGAGCTGCTTCGAACAATGAATTTCTCTCGAGCTAGCAAATACATTATATCAGCCAAGCGCTTTGCAATCGCTTCTTGCACTGCTGCATACGAGTCTATCGAGTCGAGTAGGTTGAGTGTAAGTCTATCACCATCTTCCTCCATCGTTCCCAAACTCTTCTCTCTTTCTACTTTGAACAATCGACGAATAGACTCATAACTTGAAACAGAGATATTATGGGCATTATGATTGGGGAATGGAACTTGACGTATTTATTGTACTGGCCTTATCACGATATGGCCAAATGGAGCTTCTTGTTCGACATGAATTTGTTGGAAAGTTTTGAGTACGAGTAGATAGTAAAATATCTTTGCTGCACTAGATCTAGTGCCCCTAGAAATAGTGCTTTAACCTTTTCGTAATGCAAGGAAAGATACAAGTACCCCTTGGCTATCTGTTGGAATGATACAGCATCTGCTTGAGAAAAATAGTCCCTTTGCAATATGTTAAAAGCAGCTAAACTTAAAGGATCACTTGAGGCATCTTCTTGAGTTGCTCGTGGTTTTTCCTACAAAACGATGAATTGCTCCATGTGCCGTGAAAAAATTGCATACGCACTGTAATAAGTGGAAGAGTAGCTACAGATCCCACTTCTTCGAAGCTAGTTCTCGGAGCTACTAAGTATCCCTCTTCTGCTGGCAAATATGTTTCAGGAACAAGATCTTCAATAGACAGATTTGAATGATAAGATCGAGTTTCTATTACAAGTGATTGGATAAATATCATCTAGTTCAATGTAGTTTTGCTTATTCTAACCTGTACGGAACGTTTCGGCTGTTGAAACAGATGTTTTCTTTCTTTTAGTTGCGGAAGTTCCATCGAATCTAAGCATTTCAGGCTCATCAGTCGACATCTGAAGATCACCTGGCAGCATGACAGATCCTGAGAGTGCCTCGGAGTAACGTTTCCTTTTTTCAGTGAAAGAACGATCTGTTAGTTTCGATTCAAAATGAAAGAAATGGATGTTGGGAGGTGGTTTTAGAAGCGTCACGTCGCAAAAGTCTATTAGCAATGGCAAGATTGTTTCTTCTTCCAACCAGGTTTGGAGGACTTGTTTCCTAACGATACTCATTACAAATCCCTTCATCGTAAAATGCCTACCTTTCCTGATGCAGTGGCACAATAGTATCTTTAGTATTATTCAGACAAGCCTTGAGGTATCTTGTAGTCAACTCTGTTTTAATGTCTTGTCGAAACTGAGATTGCTTTTTGATGCCTACAGCAACATGAGTAATATTACCATTTTTCAAAAGCAAAACATATCATACGCTCTTTTTCGATCGTCATTGGAAACTTTTCTTGTTCATCTGCACTTTTTTGAGTATTGTTCTCCATTAGCAGTTCGCCTTGAGCAAAAAGTTCCCTTGTTTCATTATCGTGCAAAGAAATATAAGAGTAACGACCTAATTCAGGTTCTGATAGTCTTCTTTCGGATGGTGGAGACCAAATAGACATATCAAGGTGCTGATGCAAATCATCGTCCAAAAGGCAGCTCATGGAAAGATGAGAAATCTCCGAATGATCCAATGAGTTGTCCAAGTCATCTGTTCTTAAAGTAATGTCATTTGGGTTTGCTTGAAGAAAGGAAAAAGATCTCATTCGCTGTATATCGTAAGCTTCTGTATCCATTACAAGGGAATTGGGTAATTTTGCAGGTTCGTCAGTATCTGAAGCATTCTTCGGCCCTTCCTTGAGCACTGCTATTCTCTGTGATTCCAAACTGGAACCCAATGTCATGTTTAGGAGTTCCTCTTCAAAGAGAATTGCGTCTGGCCTTGTGTCTACCAATAAGCTTTGTAAAAGATTCTCATGACCTAAAAACTGAATGTTGTTTTCTACAGATTGAAGTAACCTCCCTATTTCAGGAGGATATGGCATTGTTCTACTAGTCAAGGTTATGTTTTCTAGGTTTGCTGTTCCTTTTGTCAAATTGATTTGACCAGTTGATGGATCCGAGAAGGTGTCAGTTGTTTTTCGTATACCACTATCGAGTCTTGATAATTGGTGAATAGTGTCATTTGCAGAAACGAAGACGATACTGCATTTCTTCTCGAATATTCGACATATGCCAATCATTAGTTGAGCAGACAGTCTCAATGCATAAGGATTGGGTGGACGTAACACCTCAGCACACAATGAAGAGATACTGACATCCAATGCGAACTTTTTTTGTATTCTTTCTTTTCCAATAGTTGCAGCAAGCCATACCTAGAAGTATATTGAATGCATTATTAAAGATATCAAATGCTTTCATACTCTTCCTAAAGGACCTTTCTTTGTCAATATTTCTGTTGAGTAAAACATAGAGTAACTGAATCATTCAATAAAAAAGAGATGGAATGATTCTATTAAAAGCTTTAGGATGATCAGATGGCGCCATTTTCTTGGCGGCATCTTTTTTCTTTGGGCAGGGCAGAAATGGGATTGTGGGTATGAGCCAAAGTGACTCTTGAGATATATTTTCATTGAAAATATTTCATATTTCACATATCTATTGGAATATGGGCAATGGCGAGAAATAACAATTCCATCGAAAAGTTACCTTTTTACTAACTCTCTCAAGTGAATATCACTCAGAAAATGTGAGAAAGAAGCTGAAATAGTGCAAGTCTACTTGTGAAAGGAAAAAATACTTTTGTATTAATAAGATGTATTTTAACTATATATTTGACAAGATCCAGTTGCAATGTTCCTACTTTGTGACCAACATATGGATAACTCTTGTAAATGTTCATCCTATATGAATTGATAGCAAGTGATCTCCACTGATTGTCGATTATGACGCTTGGTGATACCTTGAAGAGACATAATAAACTCATGAAATCCGACTTACAGGGCAGTTGCTGCTAGCAACTCTGCCTTTTTATTTTCCATTCAAGGGGCTTCAGTATGTCTCTCCCAGTTTTACTGCATTCTCTTGTTTGTCTATCTCATCAGTATCTTATACAACTGTGGTAGAGCATAACTTGTCACTCATGTGCACAATTCGTAGAATCGATTCTTTACAAACCAGCACTTGAGCATCCGAACGCTTCACATTTTGGGTCACGCGGCATTGGTTCAACCTTTATGTGGTTTAGAAGTTTAACTTCCACATTATTGAGTCGTATTTTTCTTCCGAGTACAACCGAAACTGGCCTGTGCAATGTCCCAGGTTATTCTCGTGGTTTTAAAGTAGTTTCTTCTGTAAGAAGACGCTGCGAGTCTTGTGTGATCATTCGCAAGGGAAAGCGGATTTATGTTTATTGCGACAAGCATCCAAAGCATAAACAAAGACAAGGGGGAATGAATGCCTGGAAACGATGATACCCTTTTTTTAGGTATAAACTGAAGGTTTGTCTCTTATTTTATCGCTCTTGGAGGGGAGTACTTATTTTTATTTGTCCATAGGTGTTCTCCTGGAAAGGCATAGCATTGTTCTTGCAGTGTTATGTAGGTAACTGTCACAGCTATCATGAAAATATTTTTTAAATCTGTCGTTGGCAAATACATTTTCTCTTTTTGTTCTCCTTTGTGAAAAGATGTCAAGACAGCACCACGCTTGGTGTCTTGGATATCAATCTTTCGAATATCTTTATGATAGTCTTCTTCCCTTACCCTAACTGTATATGAGATAGCCTTTTCAATAGTTTTTACGATTCCTATTCATTCATGTCCTGAAAAGCAACTTTTCCTGAGCAATGTATGATATTCTCAACACAAATTTATTGTACGAAAGATTGCTGATTTCTTACTTGGTAGCTTATCCTCATATCTTTCCAAAAAAATATTCAGTGTAGAACGATATCATAGAACATTCGTTTGCAGAGTCACATCAGTGGACAAAACGAATCAAAAGTTGGCATGGGCAATCCATAATATCGTCTTCCGTGACGAATCACATCTTCACAAAAAGTCAAGTTACGTTCACAACCACTTACAAAAACCAACCTCCATATACATAGAATTCCACAATATCAAGGTGTCTCTGCAGTGGCAATACTCGTCTATCTGAAATTTCCTTGTAATACTTTTTAATATCCGTATTGGATTCTACAAGACGGTCACCTTTGTGACGATTGGCTGTCGTTTGAAGAACCTTTTCACAAGAAATGTTATGAATAAACATTCGACTCGATAAAATAGTACCTGACAATTGTCCAAGATACTTTCGCCACCTTTGCTCAACGGTACTACGTGATCATAATCCATGCAGAAAGGTCCTCTGCAACTTCAATAGAACATGTGTAAAATAAACAATCCTCCAAGTATTTCTTACCCTCTCAACTTTTTACAAACTACGTTCCCTGCCAAGTCACGACGCCAACGACTTGGATCCCTACCTCTACTACACTCCGACACAACCTTTTATATTTGAATTCGACAAAACAAACTTTTGATACTCACACTGGTTCAGCTTTTAACCAGCAGGCTTCTTTATCAATATGTTGAAACTGTCTAAGTACCTTTTCTTTCTTTTCAATATCAGTTGACTTCAGCTTGGTTCCTTGCAAGGAAGACACAAGGGTTACTGGGTAAGCTTTTTCGTCAAAAACAAAAACACCCAAATCATTTATTTCTTCTTTAGAACTTGATTGCAAAGCCAGCAAAGTATCCGTTTGTTGCAACATGTTCTCCATGTGATCACATTCAATGAAGAATCATCCTCTTTAGTGTTTACTCCCACCAAAACTTGGGTGAAGTAGGCAAGCGTGCCGTTAGAATTTCAACAGAGTTGTCTGTTACTAGCAAAGTATGTTCAAACTGAGCCGAGCGCTTTCCATCAGCAGTTACAGCAGTCCAACCATCTGGCCACGTTATATCTCGATAAGTCCCTTGATTGATCATCGGCTCAATAGTGAATACTTGTCTTGGCTTGCAGACTCCCATTGCCTTGTTCTTTCGGTAATGTGGAATATTTGGAGCCGTATGAAAAAGTCGATGAATGCCATGGCCACAATATGTTCTTACGACTTGATGTCCATTGCTTTGCGCTACTCGATCTATTACATTGCCAAATTCTCTATACAGGACTCCAGGTTTGACTTTAAATATCAGAACAAACTGTCAATCGATGGAAATGAAACATCACTTACCAAGTGCAATGGCTGCATGTAGAGAATCATATGCACTTTTAATAAGTTTCTTGCTTTCTTCATCCACATTTCCAACAATATGAGTTTCATTCAAATCTCCATGAAAACCATTGTAATAAACTGTGACATCTAAATTGACAATATCACCACTTTGAAGAGGTCTATCATCAGGTATACCGTGACATATGACTTCATTCACTGAAGTACAAACTGACTTTGGAAATCCATAGTAATTCAAAGGTGAAGGATATGCATTGTGTTCAATACAGGCCTTGTGTATGACTTTGTCTATTTCGTCGGTGGTGACTCCTACACCTATAGCGCGCACTCCGACATCTAATACCTCTCTCGCCACACGACAAGCTTCCCGTACTCCTCGGATTTCCTCTTCATTCAGAGTTTTCACTTCGTTACTCCTCTTTTCTTGTTCCTCAGATACAGGAATGCCGCTCTCCCAGTAATCAGGTCTCGGAATATGTTCTGGGACAGAAAGTTTCGGGCTGACTTTACCAGGTCTAAGTTTTCCAGTGAAGCGAAAGTTTGAGAATGAGTTTTGTTCCCCGTTGGAATGTTTCAAGTTTCGAACGACAGTTTGAGTGCTTCGTTCATTGTTTCCTTTGACATGCAGGACTTTATGCTGTTTCCAAGCTGAACGAAAACATGCTTGTGAACAAAAATAGCTTTCTTCCGAGCTTATCTCGAGTTGTATGCAAGTTGGACACCTCAGCGACGCTGAAGCAGAACAGTTCCTATTCGAACAAATTCTAGAAGTCATCAACAACCAATCATCATGTAATTCAACTGTTTTAAGAGTCTATACATTGTATTGCTTTATTCCTTTTGTAAACATATTGCACTTTTCCAACAAATGTTTTAACAAGAATATCATCTGAAAAGATATTTGCCTTCCACTCGTATTGGCCATTTCTTCTAAAACTTCCATCGAGTCACATTTTCGGTTGGGGCAAAATATTTGCTGCTTTTGGTATTTCTTAGAGCAGAGTCCCTGAGTATCATGGACAAGAATGAAGCTGTAAAAGATATTGTTGCAACTCAGCAAAACCTGTACCTAGAGAATAATAAAGGAGTCGGCTTCATTATACACTATCACACCTTTCTGCCAAATTGTCGAGAAACAAGACCTCGTCTTTCTAAACAATCGAGTCTTCATCATAATGGCCGTTATATCAAAAGAACTTGTTCTATTATCGTTTCTTGTGCCAAGACAGAGACCAAGTCAGTGTGTGCAGTTCCTTCCAACTGGGACTTGTCTGCTTGGTTAAAGGGTTGGGACAGCGTGAGAGAAGAAGTCAGTGTCCAGATATCTGAACGAAATACAGAAACAACAAAAAATGCCCCAAATGACTGTTACTTAGAAAAAGGTTCCATAACAGGAAAGATTCCTAAAGACTTGAGAGGAACGCTCTATAGAAACGGACCAGCAAAATTTGAAGTTGGAAAGATTTTGGTGAAACACCCTTGGGATGGTGATGGAATGATAACTGCAATATCTATATCAGATAATGGAGTGTGGTTTAGGAATCGCTTTGTTCGCACAAAGGGCTACCTGGCAGAACAAGCAGCGGGAAGAGTTCTCTATAGAGGAACTTTTGGAACACAAAAACCTGGCGGTTGGATTGCTAATGCTTTCGACTTGTCTATGAAGAATGTAGCCAATACTGGAGTTGTTCACTGGGATGATAGGCTTTTTGCTTTCTGGGAAGCTGGAGTTCCTTACCAACTCAATCCATCGGTATGCTCATATATTGGACAGTGAATTATTCCTACTAACAGTGAAATAATAGAATCTGGTCACTACAGGTCCAACTCAATTTCAAGGAGCGATACTCCAATCTGGAAATTTTACTGCACATCCAAAGATCGATCCCTTCACAGGATGCCTCATTGGATTTAGTACAAAACCTTATCCAAGAAGTGGAACAGAAATTATCTTTCATGAAATGAAACCAGGTTTTCAGTGGCGAAAATCCATAAAAGCAATGATCCCTGGATTCGGGTTCTATCATGACTTTGCTATCACTGAAAACTACTATGTTCTCTTTCAGGGACCATTGGAATTCAATCCTTTACCTTTTATTTTGGGTGTAAGACCGATTGCAGATTGTATACATTCATGTTTAGAGAAACCAGCAAAGATAATTCTTATTAGCAGGAATTCAGTCACTGAAGATGGATATGCCGCTCATGTTCATATTCTTTCTACAGAAACCGGCTTTGTGTTTCATTTTGCGAATGCTTATGAACAAGGCGAAGGGGAAAACAGAACACTCGTAGTGGATTTAGTAAAAGTACGCCGATACTATGCGGCAGAATTGAAGACGGATCGTAGTCAAGATCCTTGTTTATATGAAAACTTGGAAGAACGTGTTCCAAAGTCATGTTTATATCGTTATATAATTTCAATAGGGAAAGTGAAGCCATTTATTTTGGATCAACGTGCTTTGAGTAGTCGTCAAGTGGAGTTTCCAGGAATTCATCCTTTTTTGCTTTCGAAACGTCATTCGTTTATATATGCGTCGACAAGTGGATTGTTAGATGGAGTTGCACCATTTCAAGGAATAGCAAAGATTGATACAAACAAAGATAGTCAAAGAGAACAAGTATGGATTCCCAAGTCGTACGAATTTGCCGGAGAACCTTTATTTGTACCTATTCCATGTAGTAAGCGGGAAGACCAAGGTTACCTTTTGACAGTAGTATACGACGGAAGTAGACACCTTTCCTATTTGGCTATTTTAGATGCACAACAAGTTTCAGGTACTTGGAATATTTTTCAAAGTGAAGATAATCAACTTTAACAACTTGATAGATGGACCTATATGTCGAATTGACTTTCCGATTCATATTCCACATGGCCTGCATGGCTGTTGGACAGATACTGTATATAACATGGAACAAATACAGTGCGATTTCGTTGAATATAACTTTGACACACCTTCATTTATCAGCGAGGAACAACTCTTGCGATAATCTGGTGGACTTGGCGTAAATAGTTGGGTTGAGAGATAAATGGGAATTGGGGAATCAAAGAGTCTTGCGAATATTTTTACAAAGTTGAACTTGTTTTTCTTCAATAGATTCGAAAAATTGTCGACATTTCTTATATCTTCACGTGCTATTCCCTTGTACCTCAATTGAATACTGCTCCATTTGTAGCAACACAACGAAAATGTCTAAACAGGAACTTCTGTTGCAACATTTTGAGGATATCTCAACTCCATCTCCCTTTCAGAGGTACTTTTATACTCCATAGAAGTAGTCCAAGTAAAAATAGAAAGCAAAAAAATATCCAGACAAGGAACAAGCACAACTAACCAAGTGTCTTCAAAGATAGTGCCAAGCGAGAATGCTGTAAAGTCCATCGTCCCATGAACTAGAACTGGCAACCATATCACTGAAAAATAAGACAATGAATCTCCAAGAATATCTACACGGGCACGGCGTAAACCGATGAAAAATCCCGTCAAACAATGTAACCAAAAAGCAATAATAGCACGAAAGAAGCCACTAAGGACTGCTGTTAGCCAATCTGAAGATAACAAGAAATTTAAACAGTAGAAAAGATGCTCCATCCCAGCAAGACCCAGTGCCCCACAAACAGAACAGCCTATGATACCCTTTATTCCAGGACTGATAACTAGCTTACGATGTCTCAAAGCCAGGATGTATTTCACGGTTTCCTCTACAAAGGCTGCTACAACCATTGCATTCAAAAAATAAAATAATAAGAGCTGCCATAGTTTATCCCGGAGTGCTTCATCAATGCTAAGAGGATTACGGAAAATCTGTTCCGAAGCTGACGACATATCAAACCCCAACAAAGATTGAAGGCCAATAGATAAACCAACTTCAACAAAAAGTGCCAGAATAAAAGCAGGATAAGCACCTAGTCCCAATTGTTCGATAATAAAACTAAGTGACAACTGAGGATTTCCTTTAAAAGGAACAACAACCCATAAATACACTAGAAACGTGGGAAGAACTGCTGCTCCAAGCCACAATGAAACTAGTAAAGTAGGAATCGCAAGCAAGGCGTATAAAGATATCATCAAAATCATTGTACCACCTAAAACAATCCAAGCTGCCACCGACAGCTTGTTGTTCTGAGAAGTTATAAACTCTTGTGGGTGAGAACCACTTTCGGCAGAGGATGCAACTTGTACTCCTTCTCCTATATGTATCACTTGAAAAGTTGCGGTAGGCTCCTCTCTTTGGGGCTCATATAATTGGTCTGAAGGAAGATATTGTGCCATGTTGGAGTAAAATTATAAAACCACAGTAAACTTGGCCATTCGGGCAACTTGTGGGGAAAAGACAACTGAAATTTTTGGGATCTTTATACTTACTAACCACTGTGTTCCACCTTTTTGAAAACCAAAAATTGTCTGTTCCAACTTCTATTTCAAAAGCTACATTTTGCTAATACAAGTTCAATGAACAACTTTGCAATCTTAGGGTGCTCTTCTCATAAACTACAATTTTACACTCTCTTCTGTTCAGTTTTGTTCATTATGCAGTTACCCCGCTGCAGCGTTGTGTTTTTGGACCAAAGGAAGAAATTTACTCGACACTTCAACTTTCCGTTTCAGTTTATTGCTACAATTCCTACTCGAAATGAAGTGTTCGTACAACTTGACAAACTCAGGTAATACTACACAACCAACATCCACTGGGTATTCGTACATGTCACAATAGGCAACCATGCATCCGAGAGGTTGACAAACTATTATTAGTAAGACCTTTTCAACATCTATAAAAACCAGCCGTCTATCCCAATCGCAAGAGCACCACGAAAATATCTGTTCTTTATGAGGGTCCACGAAGCAGCCTACGATTGGCGCGAATCCTTTGCTTCCACTCAATATGACTGTCGAGAATCTTTAAATTCCGGCCGCGTCACAAAAGATAATTTTTGTTCCTGGAGAGGTGTGATTATGACATCTACTTCGAGTATCTACAGTAGAAAGGAAGATACAGGCCACTATGTAAATGGCAACTTGATAGGAATCAACAGTAGAGATAGCTCTGTTGCTCCTTCGGGTGCCTGTAGTGACGCGGGCTCTGATGGAAGTGAACCTTCGTCCCAAAATTCAAATCCTTTATCAGGCAGCAGCTCGCACGTGGACTTGAACCCTCCAGTTGTGGCTGACCCGACAGCAAATAATGGGAAGGGAGAAGTAATTGTGGTGAAGGTTGGAACTTCCACTATCATGAGAGGAGAAGAAGAGGAAGGCGATATAGCTCTGAGCACCCTAGCTCTTCTAGTGGACACTCTGGTAGCTTTAAGGAAAGCGGGTTTTCATGTTGTCTTGGTAACTTCTGGAGCTGTTGGTTTGGGTTGCAAGCGTTTGGGTTTGAAGAAAAAACCAGAATCTTTAGCAGGTAGACAGGCCATGGCTGCGATAGGCCAGTCTTCCTTGATGAGAACTTATGAAGAACTTTTTGGTTACGCAAACCAACATGTTGCACAGGTTAGTATCCAAAAGTTTTTTCTGTTGAGAGATACTGAAGATAACTTGGTCAATAGCAGATTCTGTTGGCAAGAGGTGATGTTGCCAAGAGCCATCAATATTTTAATGCTCGAAATACTCTTTTTGAATTACTAAGAATGGGCGTTATTCCTATTGTGAATGAGAATGATACCATAGCGACGGAAGAGTTGAGATTCGGTGATAACGATAGATTATCAGCAATGGTTGCAGGTTTACTGGATGCAAAGTGGCTGTTTCTTCTCACAGATGTTGACCAAATGTATACAGCAGATCCACGTTCTGATCCCTCTGCAGCACCTATTGATGTCGTCGAAGACATAGAGTCACTTATGGTTAATACTGGTGGCGATGGAAAAGGTGGTACTCAATGGGGTACTGGTGGAATGGGAACGAAAGTTACCGCAGCACGTTTAGCAACTGCAGCGGAAGTTACTGTCTGTATTATGAATGGGGCCAAGCCTGAGAATATTTTGAATTTTGTTCTTCCTAATAAGGTCAAAGCTGTTGGTACTGTGTTTCTTCCTCAAAAGAAAGTTATCCGTGGCGGAAGAAAGCGTTGGATTGCCCATGGATTGAAACCTACTGGTACTATATACGTGGACGATGGTGCAGAGAGAGCAATTCTGAGGAAGAAGTCTCTTTTTGCTGCTGGAATTACGAAAGTGGAAGGAGACTTTGACGCCGAGGCTTGTGTACATGTTTGCAATTCTCGTGGAGAAGAAATTGCTCGAGGGCTTGTAAATTATTCACATGAAGAAATTGAGAAGGTCAAAGGTTTGCACAGCGATGTTCTTTTGGAAGTTTTGGGTTATGAAGGTCCTGAAGAAGTCATTCATCGACACAACTTGGTGGATGTTCCATCAGGTTGTAATGACTAAGAATGTTTTGTAGCTTTTACAGTGTGCAATATAGAGAGTTTCGTATTATTTTGTGACAACCACTTTTTGTTTGCCGATATGGATAACAATTTTGTTCATTTTTGCCTGTTGATTTCTTTTGTGGAACACTGTTCAGTTGAAGAAATATATATTTTACAGTGCTTGATTACTCGACGTTTTAAGTGTCTCATGTGCACTGATGACAACATCACGAAGTCTACCTTTGTGGATTTCTTTCCATATTATTTATTTTTTATGTATTGTACATGCTATAAAATGGGTAACCTTGCGTCAGTGACCATCTGATACAAGTGAGAGAACAATGGCACGTTCACTTTTGTCTTTTACGGTTCTTCATAGAGGATGTCTGCAAAAAACTATTTACATTAGGAATCATAGACTGAAGTTTGACACGAACCCTTGCAACTGTTTCCATATTGGAAGAGGCCTGCGAACTTTTTGTTCCTCCACGAGTCGTTTGTGTAATCCAGGAACTCGTCGTATTGTCACTAAAGGTTTCCGATATCGTCTTCGAGTTGCTTATGATGGAACAGAATTTAGCGGTTGGCAATTTCAAGAAAAGAGACGTAGTGTTCAAGGTGTTTTGGAACAAGTACTCTCGAAACGGTTAAACCGGCCAGTAAGGATAGTAGGAGCAGGAAGAACAGACTCTGGTGTTCACGCTAAAGGCCAAGTCGCTCATTTTGATACCGATCCTTTCAGTGATTGTCCCTATCTGGAATATACATTGAATAGAATGTTGAGTGGAGATGTTCGAGTTTACGATTTGCAACAGAAGGAACCTGTTTCTTCGGATCCGCGAAACAACTGGCACGCTATCTTTTCTGCGAGAAAGAAAATCTATTCTTATCGCTTTTCCATAGCAAAGGAATTGGACCCGCTGGAACGCCGTTTTCGTTTTCATTTCTATCGTCGCTGTAACTTGGAGCGCCTATATGATGCAACAAAAATATTCATAGGTACTCACGATTTTACCAGTTTTTGTTCCAGGAACACGGAAATGAAGGAAATGGAAAAGAATATGTGTCGAACTATTTATCGACTTGACATTGTTCACGAAAGTGATGACAATTATCGTTTGGAATACGAGTTGAACGGTGCACTGTATCGTATGATCAGAAATATTACCTCTTCGCTATTTTTCGTTGCTTCAGGAGAATTGACGTTGGATAGCTTGGAAGAAATTCTTCATGCAAGAGATCGGAGGAGAGCACCCAAAGCTGCTCCAGCACACGGTCTTTGTTTAGAACGGGTAGTTTATGACGACTATTGACTTGTTATTGACATTTTTTTGATTCATGGCTTTGTGTTGCCACTAAAGTTTTTTATAGAGTTAGGAGCTCTTGCCAAGTTCTTATATTGACATTGTAAGAAATATTGTTGTGATGAACAAGAGATGTTTTCATCGAGAAAAAAATGCCCAAAATTGCGCCTTATTTCTCATATTGCTCAGAAGATTTCTTGTTGTTTGGTTGTAAGCAAAAACATTTATGGAAACAACCATTTGCGCATTATTCACTATATTTTTATCTACTGTCATCTGTTGCATGATTGTTCTTTGCCACCTTGTTGGGTTGGAAACAGAAGCTGTGTCTTCATACCGATTCCCTACCAATGGTACCAAGGTTGGTTATTTTATTGCAGCAAATCTCTTGAACAGTGAAGACATCTTTCCTCAATTCTCTCATGAGATAGTGCAATTAGCGACAATGTTAGGACGGACAAGTCATACATTCATCTCTATCTATGAAAACGGAAGCAGAGACAAGACCAAAAAATTTCTGCAGCTTCTTTCCAAAATGCTGACAGAGAAAAATATTGCTTACAAAATAGTCTGTGATTCTGCCTCTTTTTCAAACGATATCGATTCTATCAAGAGATTGGCTCTCGTACGTGATAAGGCGTTGGCTCCGTTGTTTTTTCTACATTCTTACAACCAACTCCATAAGCAAACGAAAATTATCTTTCTCAATGATATCTATTTAGATTCCTTAGAAATATATCGTCTAGTAAAGACAAGAGCCGAAAACTATGACTGGGTGTGCGGTCTGGATTTCTATCGGGGGTTCTACGACAGGTGAACTGAACAATCACTCCTTATCCCTTAGCAACTGATGTGTATTTAGGTTTGTCTCACGTGATATTCGTGGAAGAATATTCAGCAGATGGTATCCATATATCAGAGAGGAAGAAACAAAACGCCTACTTATTCAACAAGTTCCCTTACCAGTACGTTCATGTTGGAATGGAGCTGCTGTATTTTCTGCTCAGCCAGTGATTCAACACAACTTAACCTTTTCCGGGTCACTGAATAATCAAAATGATAGTCGTTGCGGTAATCCCAGGTCAGAATGTCATATGCTTGCCTTGTCTTTCCGAAAGTACAACTATACAAGAATTTGGATCAATCCAAAGATACTTATTAGTTACGATTCCACACATTTGAAACTACAAAAATTGATTCATCAGCATTTCCGACCGTTTTTTGGTTTTTTCAACGATATTTTGATGCATTGGTTTCAGAAGCCTTGGTTGGACGATGACGATGCTTGTCCCCAGCTGCCCATGTTGTGTTGTTGAATTGAAATCGAAAATGGCGGGTTCATCAAACATTTCAAAATTTGGGTTATCTGAGTGGATTGATTGGCGTTGGTTCTATTGAACTGTTATGGAAGAATCTACCACTCAAGCGCCTTCTAAAAGACGTTGTTCAGTTTACGAAGTAGATGGTTTTCGGTTTCGTAGAAAGAAAAAGAGAACAACAGAGTTATCCACCGTTGAAACCATTGAAGGGGAAGTATCTAATGCTACCGCATGTGGCCATTCAAACGACGACTTGAATAGTCCAGAACAGGGAAATAACCAAGAATCTATCCCTACAGAGTCAGTTGAAACAATTTTTGATGCACAACAAGGAGAAAATACTGAAAAGCTATATTGTGAAAGCATACCAAAAGACCAAAGCGAAGAACAAAGGCTTAAAGCTCTATGTGAAGCTATTTGGACAGAAATGTATAAAGAAGCAATAGAGTACGTAGTTGACTCGTATTCGTGGCTTTTAAACTTATACTTTTGATAGTGAAAAATTGCCAGAGAAGGGTACTCTATTACGTATATTGGAAGATGTAAGAGTTGCATTTCTTGACCAGTTGACGTGGTATTTAGATAATCCGGAACAACGAAGTAAAACCGTTTCAGAACTGTCCAGACCCAATCCAATCAATATAGAACTTGAAGCCAAGGTCCAATCTTTGGAACGTGACCTCAATTGCTATTGTAACGAACTTCTCGGTTGGAGCAAGGCCACATCTATCTTAGAAGAATCAACTCAAAGAGACAAGTCATACGAGTCTTCTGTTGCAATTGAAGAAAGAGCAAAGAAGATAGCTGCTAGTTTATCTTCTCCGTATCAACCACAGTTGAAAAAGTTGATAAAGGATGCTACAGTTTCTTTGGATATCAACTTGACGGAGTTGTTAGGAATTTGCCGTACAATTCTTTCGTATCAGAATCAAACTGCAGAAAGGATCCAGGTAAGTTGCAGAAACAGGATTTGCTCTAAACACTATTACTGATACGAAACTTTAGAAGTTGAACAAATGGATCTATCATTGTTCCTTTGCAGGACTCCCAGATCTAGGCAATCCTAAGAAGCTTCTTAAAACAATGTCTTTGCAATGAGAGGATTCTACGAGTCAAATGAAAATATAAAACAGATCCAAACTGAGTCTATTTCGTTTATTTTCTTCTAAGAAGAGCAAATCATCCTTGAACAAATCAAGAAGCTCAATACCATCACTCAGTAGCTGCGAAACGCTCTTCTTCCTTGTCTTGCTCTAATAAGAAATTAATTCAAGAATCAGTTGCCACAACTTATTCCATCGATAGATTGGCAGTTTTATTAACAATCTTGTTGACGGAATTGTTTTCTTGTCCTCTCTTTTCTTTGTCAACTTTGTTCGAATGCTCTCTTTTCATCAACTGCTTAACCGATGCTGGTAATTCTTCTTTCAGCTCAAAACCCTTCTCATTTGTATGTTTTTCTATTTCTCTCTTCTTCTTTTGTGCTGCCTTCTTCTTTCTATTTCTTATCTGACTTTTGGAAATCGCTTCTTCTTCCTCATCTGATGGAATACCAACTACCGTTTTCCTTGTAGGAGTGACGGACTTATCCTGAGACTCCTTTGTTTCTTTCAACCAAGTCTTTGCATCCAATGGTCGTGGTGCTTCCTCTTCATGTAATGTCACCGAAGGTTTCTTTCCTCGAAGAGCAGGAGGTCTATAAATATTATTTTGTCCACCACTACTCTGCGTATTCACAGTTTCACAAGGCTTCGCACTTTCAGTTATTATCGTTGGTGAGGTTGGACGATCAGGATACCCAGTTGGATCCCTGTAAAGAAATTCTATTTGGTAAAGTTCATCTTGTATTGGAAAGTTACCAAGTAAGGTTCCTTGATAACGAAATACTTTGAATCCTGTTTCCATCGTCTTTCAGTAATCATGGCACAAATCATAAGTGTTCCATCTTACCATTATCAACTCTCAATCTCGGAAAAGTAGTAGCAGCCAAAAAAAACTGCGAATCTGGAGACCACATAAACGATGTTGTACAAGGTGCTGATGCTCTACCCAACAGCTTCCTCTCCTTTATATCCCAAAACTCCAAATCACCTGGAAGATTTCCAAAACCTCCCAAACACAGAAATCGTCCATGAGGTGAAAAGGAAATAGTATTTCTTGTGCCCGTTCCAAAGTCAAATAATGGCTCGCATAACCAGTTAAACAATGTTGCTCGAGCTGGCATACTTCCATAAACTATAATAAACTGTTCTCCATCGGGACTCCATGAGACGTCTTGAATAGGTCCTTTTCTAGGCAAATCCACTTGCTTCAGCTCTTTTGACCTCTTTGGACATCCATAGTATAGGAACGATTCCCCATAATAACTTTTTCCACTGCTATCAGAATCTGAAGTTATCCAACACACAAGCGCAGTTCCCTTTTTGTTCCAAAGAAACTGACAAGAGTCTGCTCGGAACATACTTTTAGTAAACACAGGAGCAGAATCATTCAACTTGTGGGCTTCCATTCTAGCAGGTTTGTTACCTTTTGAAGGAAGAAATGTAGCTACATAACAGGGATCAGATACTGGACTAACAGCAAAATGTTTCAGGTCGTTCGCAGTTATCTTCTGTATTGGAGGTTGGTTGAGTTTATGACCGTCGTAAACCAGAACCTGATTAGTGGTTGTCCGTACTGCAAGTAACTCATCACTAGTCCATTGAACGCAGGGCCAATTATCCTGTCGAAAGTTTTTCGAGTCAAAAGATACAACTCTTGTTCCGTCCGTGGTCTTCCATATGGTAACACAACCTGGAGACTCTGGAGAGTCTGTGATGTCTTCTTGCTCTTGAAATCTCGACCAGGTTTGTATAAAAGTTCCTTTAGGAGAGAAACTTACATAAGTCACATAATTTCCAACACTTATGGTTTCCGTTCCCGTCTCTGTGTCAAACACTACAGCGGAAACTTGCGTCGACCCATCCACACCATACACACCCACAAGTCTCTTCCCATCACAACTAGTAGAAAAGTTTGATTTTGGTGGTTTCAACTCCAACAGCATATTGTGTACAATATTGAAGTTACGGGACGGAACCTTGTTCTCTTCGTTGTTCTTGCTTGGACCATTGGAAGAATGTTCTCTAAGCTCATCAACCTTGTGATTTTCAACGTGCTTGGAAATACATAGTTTTCCAATACCACAATAAGTTTTTCTTCTTAGGAATATACTATGTTCCATATTTCCAAGTCAAATTTGCAACAACATCTGCAAGAAGGAATGCATCGTGAACTCTTTGGGAATGACGAGTGCTTTCTTTCGTCGATTGTATTGTCTTCCAAGAACAACTACACGTAATATTTGTTCAAAAGCATTGGAAGATACTCCCAGTTGTTTTACAGCTAGGAAAACGGCGGAGTCCTCACTGTCTTTATCACAAGATAGCCGTCCTCTTTTACGCCACGATGCATATCCTGTTGTGGAGAATACTCGTATGAAAGCACTAGTGAAAGCGGAAGCTGCCCCAGGTCTAGTATTGCGTGATGATGTGGGCATTCCATCCATTGGAAGTACCGAAGTGTTGATCAAGATCAAGAAAACTAGTATATGTGGAACTGACTTGCATATCTTTGTATGGGATGAGTGGAGTAAACGTACAGTTCCAGTTCCTTTAACTATTGGTATTGTTGATTGCCATGTTGGTTCTCCTAATGATAACGAGTTGTTATTTGGTTAGGACATGAGTATGTTGGCCATATTGCTGCTGTAGGAAGTGAAGTTACTGGCTGGAAAGAGGGAGATCGAGTAACAGGAGAAGTAAGTGTCTTTGAAAACAATAGTTTCTGCTGATGCAATGGTTCAGGGACACATTACTTGTGGATATTGCCGAAATTGTCGAGCTGGTAAAAGGTGAAAACAAAGAGAGATTGAGAGATTATGAGTTGAACCAAAATGGGTTGTTTAGGCATCTTTGTCGGAACACTATAGGAGTGGGTGTCAATCGTCCTGGAGCGTTTGCAGAATATTTAGCACTTCCTGCAGGAAATGCCTTTCGTATTCATCCGAGCATAACAGACAACATTGCATCTTTTATGGATCCTCTTGGAAATGCAGTTCATTCTTGTCTTTCTTTTGACTTGGTTGGTGAAGATGGTATTTGTTGGCTGCCATTTTTTGTTTTATTGGCTTTTGATGCAAGTTTTTAGTATTGATTACGGGTGCAGGTCCCATTGGAATGATGTCTGCAGCTATATGCAAACATATTGGTGCTCGCTTTGTAGTTGTTACCGATATCAACGATTACCGTTTGGAGTTGGCAAAAAGTTGTGGAGCGGATGTAGCTCTTAATATTTCTAAATGCGAAGATCCGGTGGAAGAACTACGAAAGACAATGAAACAGCTGGGAATGACGGAAGGCTTTGATATTGGTTTGGAAATGTCGGGAAATGCTCACGCCTTTGCTTCGATGCTAGAAACGATGAATCATGGTGGTAGAATTTCCCTTTTGGGTAAGAGATTGTCCATAGACTAAAAGAGAGATTGAACAATGATGATGCTTATGAATAGGTATACCTCCATCACCTTTTGCTATTGATTGGAATAAAGTGGTATTCAAGGGAATCGTAGTAAAAGGCATTTATGGAAGGAAAATGTTTGAAACTTGGTATAAAATGTCGAATATGTTGGTTGGAGGTTTGGATAAAAGAATACAACAAGTATTGACTCATCAATTGCCTTATGATGAGTTTGAAAAGGCATTTGACTTGATTCGCAATGGAAAAAGTGGCAAAATTGTGTTGAATTGGGAAAAGTAAAAGTGGATTGATTTTGGGCATTGGAGGTTGTTGGTGTGTAGTGGCGTCGTCGTCCATTGCAGAAAGTATTCAAACAACAGAAAGAGATGGTAACTGACGCGAATTAAACGATAGTTTATTGCACTAAGTGGTTGTGAAAAGGCAAAACAAATCAAAGATATTAAAGAGTTTCTTCTTTTGGTACGCCGAAAAGACGCCAGATCGATTACCATAAAAAAGAACAAAGCCAACACCAAATTCAAAGTCCGATGCAGCAGATATTTGTACACTTTGGTGGTGAAAGAAAAGGACAAAGCTAACAAATTGGAGCAAAGTCTACCACCAGGTAAGCAGAATAGAATATTCTGTCGACACAAAAGGAGCTCATAACCCGCTTTCCAATTGGTTGTATCTAGGTCTTACTTTGAAAAAGATTGAATAGAAATAAAATATATATGTTGCTTGAGAACGATTTGCTTACACGAGTTGTGGCAAACATACGTTTGTCTTAGGGACTGTTGAACGTTTGCACTTGCAGTATATTCAGTATTGAGGCACACTCGTAATAACCACAGTGTTCACGTCGAGAGTAGATGTATGCTTCTTTCTGTCCATGTTGACGTATTTTACATTGTTTGTCCCCCAAAAGGCATAAGCGCCTCCCTCCTCTCTCTTCTCTTTTGGAGTGTTTCCCTTTATATGTATCTTGAATATCGTCATTGAGAATGGAAAAACCTCGGTTGATTACTTATCTCTATTCTAAAGCAACTCATTTTACGGGTTCTTGCCAATCACTGGGTTGGTTGGGTGACAAGTGTCGCAGCTTCTCTACAGCACCTTGGGTCTCGGATACTATCAACGACGAATATTTGACCTTTCCTAGAGAGACAGAGAGAAATCAGTATGCTGTCAATTGGGCTTTAGCAAAGTTGGGTGTGCCTCCAAAAGGTCAAGTTTTCTACAACACACCTGCCAGAACCATTGTGGCCAACTCTCCTGAGAAACTGTCGAGCCGTGAAAGACACGTTCTAGTTTCCAGTCAAACAACTGAACATCAGGAACTGATTTTGGGGAAAAACTTGAAACCGAGGGAATATGCAAAAGCTTTGAAAGCTGTTACTAGTAGTCTTTCACAAGCGGATAGTTTGTTTGTGTTGGATGGCGCCATTGGCTCGCACCCTCAAGCAGAAGTCCGAATAAGAACCGTAACAGATAGGTAAGTATTTGTCTTTTGGATTGTACTTGTCCAATAAGAAGAATACTAGTCCATCTGTGGCACTCTTTCTTCATCATATGTTAGAGCCTATTCCAGTGAGACCCATATCTCAGTTGAATGTTCAACTTTATAGTTATATTCATACTCGTCATATGGCAACATCAGGAATCTTTTCCTCTCCTTGTTCTTTACTAGCTACCGATCGGGGTCAATTAGTTGTAGATGGCTCAAATAATATGTATCGTTTGCTTCTATCGTTGACAGAAATGGCCTCTCAACCTCTTTTCCAGATGAGTGAAGCGTTTATTTTGAAAAGTGTTTGGAAGAATGGACGACTGATTTTGGGTCGTTTTGAAAACCCTACGAGTGGAAGTGTTGATCCTGAATGGAGTGACTATGGATATTATCATCATATTTTAAGTAACCAAGGTTGCTCTAGAACTTTGAAGGGATATATTTTGTCTAGTGAAGCTGCAAAGAAGCAACAATCTGCAGAGTATGCGATATCATTAGCAGGGAAATATGTAGCTCAAAGTCTTTCACCGAGACCTCCCAATCTCATTTCGTTACCTCGATATTGCGTTATAGTGAATACACATCAGAACAAGGGACCTTTAGAAGTTTTCTCATTGACAGATGATTCAGCTGCTTTGACTTTTCTAATAGCAAGTGAGTCATTGGTTACTCAAGGATCAATCCTACCCTATGCACAATCCTTGTTATCACTTTTGAGACGACATCAAATACCACTTTATCTCGTTTCTGGAGAAAATGCATGGCAACAAGCAGCTATGATAGATTTTGCAACCAAGAAGACGGATAAAGAGCAGCTAGTAAATACCAAAATGTTAGATGCTGCTAAGAAATATGCTCAACAAGTCTACGGTCATGAAGTCTTCCATCAAGAAAAGAATTCATCTGAATAAAAAATAGGATTGTTGTGGAGAAGGCGCATTGGGGATGATTTGTCAACGTTGTGGCTTCCACAGCATTCCAGTTTCTATTGCTTATAGTCATTCTTGGTATAGATTACAATACAAGTCACCAAGAAGGCATCTTCCTTGTTTGCGTAAACATATTGCTTTATTCTTTCCAACTGTTCATTGTTGGAGCGTTTCTTCCCAACAACCGTGTGATACGATACACAAGTCGTTGGTGACAAACCAGTCTCTAGTAGATTCGGCTCATCATCCTCCGTTAGACAACTATATACTACAATTGCGGGAAGAAAAGAGTGATGGTAACAAGCATCCGTTGCCTCAGTCAGTTTCCAGGCCTTGTGGTGATCTATCTTTTGATTGGTCGGTATCTCAGATGAATGACAAAGTTGACAATATTTTGTTGCCTTGTGTTTCGCATAAAAAGAGAAAAGCGAAAAGGAAACCTCGAGGCTATTGGAAAGACTATTCCTGTGTTCGAAAAGAGATATTACAATATGTGGAACAGAGAGATGGAGTTTCAGGACTTGATGAAAACAGTATTGCTTTCCATCGTATGCCAAGTGCCAATGAATTGAGACAATCTGGACGTTATGCGTTGGTTTTGGCCATCAGCAATCATCACGGTGGTTTTCATACTGTAGCAAGAGAGATTGGATTGTGTCCTCGTTATCACTCTACCGGTTATTGGGATCGTTGGGAACATGTTGCTAAAGAGATTGCCACCCACTTTGCAACTGTAGATATGCCTACTTATGATCAATTGGCAAAGGCATATCGATTGGATTTAGCCAAGGCTATCCATAAGCATGGAGGATTTCCAGCAGTAGCAGAGAAACTTGGAAGATCACCCAACAAGAGACGAAAATATTGGCATCATTTAGATAATCTACGCTATGAATTATTTCAGTATATGCAACGAAATGGATTAGAGCAGTTACCGACGGTGACTTTGTTGAAACTTGAAAGGAGATGGGATCTGATAGGTGCCATTCGCTTACATGGAGGAATTTATGAAGTCTCACGCAAAACTCGTTTTCCATTATCCAAAAATACTCGACGACCACGAGGATATTGGTCCCATATGGAAAACTTGAAAGCGGAATTGACTGATTGTATTTCTCAAAGCAGCATTTCTTCTTTCTCCTATCATTATTCAAGTAGGTCTTGTACATGATCCTAGAAGAATGAGTGATTGAATTGTATAGTTCCAACATTGTCCTATTTGAAAAGGAATCAACGCCAAGACCTTATAGAAGCGATTAGGAAACATGGCGGTGTACAAAGAGTAGCAGCTAAATTGTGTATGATGAGACAAAGCAAACGAAAGCCCAAAGGATATTGGAACGATTTTGCAGTTGTTCGAGCAGAAATATCCGTGTTTGTAAGTTACATTTTTGATCGAATGGTTGAACCAATGATAGAATCATTATAGTTGCGTCGTTATGGGACTCCAGGTGTGATGCCACTTGGTCATGAGTTGAGACGCCACCAACGACGTGACCTTTGTTATGCCATTCATTTACATGGTGGATTTTCAGTAGTCGCTGGTAAACTTCATTTGAACTGGATAGGACCCATCAGTTTTTGGCGTAATTGGAGCAATTTAAGGAAGCGACTTTTTGCAGATAAGGAAAAATGGGGATATCATGGGATGCCTACTTTGAGTGATTTAGTCATGCGTGGTAGAGTAGATTTAGCGTGGGCTATTCGATTGCATCAAGGTTTTCCTGCAGTTGCCAAAGCATTTGGATTGGAATTGACTATGCCTAGTCGACCTCGATTGTATTGGAATGATCCTGAAAATGTAGTTGTAGAGTTGAAAGAATTGATAGCTTTATTATCGAATGAAGAGAAGAGGTATGTTGATGATGGAGCATGAAGATTGGAAAATGATTGAGACAATTTAGGTATATGCCAAGTAATGAGGCTTTGTACAAGTTGGGTAGAGGAGACTTGGCGGATGCGATAAGAGATACCAAAGGTTGGGTTTATTATGCCAAACGACTCAAATTGATACCTCAGTATCGTTGTATTTCATCCAGCAGGTAATTATAAAGCAGAAAGATGGATTGTAGAATAATGAATTCCACAATGGAATAGATTATGGAAAGATATTGGTTTTATACGTAGAGAGTTGCAACGATATTTGAACAATCGAGGTTTACTTCCTCGACAAGTTGTTTCCATGGAAGAGTTGTATCGAGATGGACGAGGCGATATTGCCTTTGCTATTATGAAATATCATCAAGGAGCTACTCACTTGGCTCATCGACTGAAATGGAAAGCACCCCCTATGCGACCTT
Source organism: Galdieria partita (assembly GCA_025991245.1). Taxonomy (NCBI): domain Eukaryota; phylum Rhodophyta; class Bangiophyceae; order Galdieriales; family Galdieriaceae; genus Galdieria; species Galdieria partita. Next base: position 96,735 of record BQMJ01000044.1, read on the forward strand.
TACCATCTGCTTATTATCGTTATTGGTCCAACGTGATTCAACAACTATTCTTATGGATAGAACAATATGGGACTCCTGGACTCATGCCCAGTAAAAAGGAACTCTTTCAAACAGGTTATCGAGACTTGGTATTTGTGATTTATCGTCATGGAGGATTTCACAAGGTAGCTTGTCGTCTAGGTTGGACCATTTATGAAGGTAATCCTCATTGGTTAACTCAATGGTTAGCTTCTCAAGCTGGATATTCGATGTTACGAAAACCTAAAAGAATGAAGCCCTTCAAGTGGATGTCTTTTCCAGATGGATAAAGTTCGTTCATTCAACCATGTGGTGATGACCGCTATTTTGAGCAAACATTTCATAAAATGTCAATAAATGACTATGCGTTCTCGGTTTCACTTGTTGTAGTGCTTTTTGAAAATGACAATATTCCACTACTTGTGAGGACATCGAAGGATCATCAACTGCATGTTTCAAAGCATTCAATGTGGCTTCTCGACAAAGCGATGCCAATTCAGCTCCCGTCATGCCTCGAGTCAACTCTACTAAACTTTTCCAATCCATAGAGGAATCATTCAGCGGCATACAACGACAATGAATCCTTAGAATTTGTTCCCGTGCCTCGGCATCAGGTAATCCAACGTAAACAAGTCTATCAAATCTACCGGGTCTTAGCAATGCAGGATCTAATAAATCAGGTCGATTGGTGGCACCCAGTACAAATATCCACGACTCTATATCCTCAGCACTACTTGATGATAACCCACTCGAAGCAATACCATCCATTTCAGTTAATAACTGTGCCAACACTCGTTGTTCTGCATGTGAACTAGTTTGATCATCTTGTCGACGTGAAGCCAAAGCATCGATTTCATCAAAAAATACTATACAGGGAGCAACAGATTTGGCCTTGCGAAATAAATTGCGAACCGCTTTTTCTGACTCTCCAACCCATTTCTGAAACAATTCTGGGCCTTTGACGGACAAAAAATGGCAACTTGTTTCAGTAGCCAGCGCCTTTGCCATCAAAGTCTTGCTACAACCAGGAGGGCCATATAATAAAATGCCTTTGATAGGAGAAATACCCAATCGTTGAAAATAATGAGAATACTTCTTAGGCCATTCCACCGCTTCCCTTAATTGTTGTTTGACTTGATAATAACCTCCAATATCGTCCCAACGCACTCGAGCAACTTCAACAACGATCTCTCTCATCGCACTAGGAAATATTTCTTTACGAGCTCCTTCTAAATCTTCCCTTCTAACAACGATTGCACTCGATGACTTGTCCCCCTTCCACCGATTATATGCAGAGTAACAACTCTCTCTCCATAAAGAAACTATATCTGCTCCTACATAACCATGCAAATCGTTCGAAACTTCTCTTACATCATCATCCGTCAACTCAACTTGCCATCTCATTCCTTGTTCATCCTTGGAAGATACGCTGTTCCTTATGATTTCACTTAATATAGAAAAACGTTGGCAACTATTGGGAACAGGGACTTCCAACTCCATATCTAAACGGCCAGGTCTTCTCAATGCAACATCTAAAGCATCGAGACGATGCGTAGTACCTATTAACACCATGCCTTTTGGCATTCGATCAATACAACTCAACAAAGCACTAGTCATTCTAATCTCTGCCTCCGTTGCCAACTGGCTCTCTCGAGAAACACCTATAGCATCCAACTCGTCAATAATGAGAATGGATGGAACTCGTTCTCCAACTTGTTGAAATATTTCTATCAAAGTGGATTCCGTTTCTCCAAATGTACTGGAAATTATCCACGGAGCTCTTACCATTCGAACACAACGGACTTGCATACTCGATGCTACTACCCGGGCCAATGTAGATTTGCCAGTTCCTGGTGGACCATGTAACAATATACCTCGACTTGGACGAATGCCCAAACGATTCAGTTGTTCTCTATACTCTTCATTCTCACAACAACAATTGGATAATAAAAATGATTTCATCTTGTTCATCTGCTCATCTAAACCTCCTAATATTACAACAGTCTGCTTTGGGTGTTGGCTATCTACAAGCGGCAACCATTCCATTTGGGTATTCATCACGACCTTATAAATAACTTTCTGTGGATTGTCTTTACACGGCTTTTCATCTTTGTTTTCCAAAGGTACAATATCATGGCAAACCAAATAAAGATCCCGACCTTCCATACTGATACATATCCAACTACCTGGTACGATATATCTTTTGGAAACCATATTTCTAACATAAGACTCAAAATAAACATCATCGTACCATCTTTCTAAACGATTCGAATCGACAGACTCTAACTTGCCATCCACACTAGGTGGACCAAAACCAGCAATACAAACAAACACCGTACCAGCCAATCGACAATGGTCCTCTTCTTTGTACACATCTATTAAATATACACCCACAGAAACCTTTTCTTCCTTTTTCGGTAATACTTGCTTTGGTGATTTGTGCTTTTTCTTCCCAGATAATGGTGTACAAGGTAACCCTGACCTTCGATCCACTTCTTTCTTCACATTCAAAGCCACCTCTAACGTGGTATCTTTGATAACTTGCCTTTGATATGCATTCATAAATAATAAACAACAACTAGACGTATCTAAAGCGATAACATTATGTGGTAGAAAAGACAACGGCCAAGCTATCACGAGTAGAAAATTCGGTGAAGAGTAATGAGAATATGAAACGTTCTTCTTATCCGACGCATCATCCAATATGTGTACTTGCTTCAAAGCTACACTCAAGTTCTCCTCCTCGTGTTCCATACTCGAAATAATAGAATCCTCCGACGGAAGTTTCGCTATCCGTAAGGGCTGTCCTAGGCGAATATTAAACTCCTTCATATAGGCTGCCGATAATACAGCTATTCCTAACGATTGTATACTTTCTGGAGGTGCGCCTTTTATAGCAACTTTTTCAAGCAATACACTCAGCTCGATGACTTCCAAAGCATTGTTCATTGCAGTGGACTAACAATCATGCCAAAGCAACGAAAAAATTGTGAACCATTACATCAACAGAGCATGGTGGAAAGACGTCATCAGGAGTTCAGTCGTATATCTGTCGAAGTAGTGCTGTGATGCAAAAAAAATAGAACACAATATACCATATCGTGGAAGGGACACAAAAATGCTAAGTTCAAGGAAGAAATAGAGAAATGCTTCCACATCATAAGAAAAAAAGCAGCTGAAATGAATGCTAAGAACATTTAGAAAAAGGACCGTGTAGCAAAAATTCTAAGAACTTTGGAAAAAAATAAATGTCAGTTTGTTTTAACAAAACAGCTTGATAATATGTCTAATGAATCTTAGACAATTTTCATTAAAATTTAAGAAAACTTAAAAAATAAACTAAAAAATAATCGAAATTAATAAAAAAAATAACGTTTCAATTTTGGTACTTACCATTCTAATATTATTCTTGCATACAGCAATTAAAATTATCAAAACCTCCCGAACTCATAATTTTTAAGAATCCGACCATATAATTAAATGTCATGGATTACTAAGAATATTGAATGCATAATGAAACAGTCATACAGATATCTGGCAAATCGAAAGGCCTGGCAAATCGAAAGGAAAATTGTAAATTTGTTATGAATTTTCTCTTTAAATGTTTTAACGCTTAGGTGTTTGTCAAAGAATTTCTGTTACCGTGACGGAATGGTGGTTCGTAAAAATGGAGCCTAATGACCAGAACGGTTTCCGAATACAGCCATCTTGTCTTTGATAGTTTCTTGGGAGAGAAGGGTACAGCTGTTGCGAGCTCCCCTGACGGTTCGTTGTTTGTTGTTGGTACTTCTAGTGGACGGTACTTGTTTTATTTGCTTTCTTTAAATTTTGAGTGACGTTATTTCTAGTATATTCGTCTTTGGAAGGTGTAGTGGTGTATGGAGGTGTCGTTTGCTTCCAGTTGTTTTCGATGGAGAGATTCTACGACTAAAATTACTTGAGGGGAACGTTGTTTGTTTTATTGTCAGCGACGATAAATTTATTAACTTTGTTTCGTGGAAATGTGATCTCTTTGATGATTATTCGGGGGCAAACATGGTCCCTGATTTTACTCTGACGAAGAAATTTTCTGAAAGGGATTTTTTGTTAGCAGAAGGCTCGTTTGGTAGGATTCATACTTTTGACGTTGCCCAGTATGGTCGTTTGTATTGGCTAGGCTATAGTGGCAAACTTGTATCAGCCCAATTTCGCGGTTTGACTGAATCTAGTTTTGATTCCCTTTCTCTTTCTTGTTGTCATTCATTCAATTGTTTTCCTGGAATGGTTTTTGCCTTAAGCTCTAGCCTGGATGGGCAGAGAGTTCTCTATTCTACTTCTGATAGCACCAATTTGCATGTTTTGAATGTCGAAGCATCCAAACATTTTTGTGACACATCCTATGGCGGACATGAAGATTGGATCACTGCTTTGAAAGTTAGTGAAGAAAATGAAAATCTTTTTATTTCTGGTGACTCCAGTGGACAAGTATGCTTTTGGGATAGTCGTTGTAGGCAACCATTGGTTAGCAGTTGGCATTTTTTTCGTTCGATAACGAGTGTTGATATTTTAAGTAATCCATTACGAATGATTTTAGCGTTTGGACCACACGAAGATTACATTATTGAGGATGAAGAACCCCTTTATCGTGGGGTGTTGTTTTCTTACATCGATTTGCGTCAATGTCTGTTTGACAAAGGGTTGTATGAGCAAAGACGAGTCAAGGATAACATGGATAAAGTCTCCATGGGACAAATCGTTTCTTCTCACGCAGAAGGTGATGATCAAGTTGTTGCCATGGATATGGATGCACGAAAGAGTCGTATTGTTTACACTACCTACGATGGCTATATTCGAGTATTAAGTAGGAATTTATTAGAAGAACAGCTTACCCAGTTATTACCTCGACTAAGGCAAAGAGAATTAGGTTTCTCATGACTTGACAAATAAAATTGTTCACTCATTGGATTGAGAATTTTGTGGATTCATGTGCTCCGTGAGCAGTTGAGGAGGAGACATGGAGCTGGAAGAAGGAGAGGTTCCAAAGGTGGATAATACAGTGTCCCAAGTAACGAAAGAGATGAAGACTTCCAATCTTTCGTTTAATGACACCTCGCTTTCTATTACTCGTGACTCTTTGAAAGCGAATGGCGCGGTCGCAAAATCGCAATTCGTTCCCAAGGTTCCTGACGGAATATCTAGGTTAACCAACGTCGGCATGAACTTTTCAGTTTCCCACGGTATAAGGTCTTTCGAAAGAAGAACAGCTATACAGAAAATGGACAACTACAAGAAGCAGGTTGACCAAGGTAAGTTGTTTCACATAAAGTGAGGGTTGGACTTGACTTGTTTTCAAAGAAACCGTTATTCCTCTCTTGTCGAGTTACAAGACGGAACGGAACGAGTTGGAAACAGAGCGAGAAAGAAGGAGAAAGCAGTGGCAGTCTATCTTGCAGAAACGAAGGTCCAGTGGGGAATTCGACGTTGAAGGAAGTGGTCTGTCCAATAGTCAGGATATGAACAAATCAAGAAAGACGAGTGAACGTACGGAACAAGTTGATAAGATTGAGACGGAAGAGGAGCCAATGGGAGAGTGCAACACAAGTAACTGGGTAGAAGGCACCAGGGACTATGAGAGTTTTAAGGAAGACAAAGAAATACGTGAGCGCCTTTTGAGAATCCGAGAAGACTCTGCAAAAGCGGTTGTTGAGGAACAAGAAGCGTTACAATCTTCTTCAAAGGAAGAAAGGCGGGCTACAAAGTTTTCAGTAGATATATTTTCTGACTCCCCAGTTGAAGACTCAAGTAAAGAGTTTCTAGAGCCTCGACGTACGATAACTGAAAGAGTGGCTGATGATGCAGCAGACATGGAAGGTTACTGCAAGTTATTACCTGGTGACAGATTAGATAATGATCGGTTAGTTGAGAAGTTTTTGTGTTTCAACTTATTTATTTTTGTGTAGCTACACTGTATTGAACATTGCTGGAAAAGGAGTATTTTCAAGTGTTGTCCGTGCTTTGGAACAGACCAATGATATGACTAGGGAAGTTGCTATTAAGGTTATTCGAAATAATGACGTGATGCTTAAAGCTGCACAAAAAGAAATCTCGATTTTACGTAAACTGGAAGAGAATGATCGACAAGGAAAGCGACATTGTATTCAATTCCTCAGGTATTTCCGTTTATTTAGGTTAGAAATATGTTCATCTCATATTTTTCAGGCATTTCAACTTTGGCAGTCATATTTGTTTGGTATTTGAATCGATGCATATGAATTTGAGGGAAGTGCTTAAGAAATACGGCGGAGATCGAGGTATCTCTATTAAGGCAGTGCAATTGTATACACGACAGTTATTGAACGCTATTTATGTTTTATATAAAAGTAAAATTATTCATGCGGATTTGAAACCTGACAATATTTTAGTGAATGAAGAGAAGAATATGGTAAGTAGGGTTGATTGGATTCCATTTTTACCAGTTACTTTGCCAGGTCAAGATATGTGACTTTGGAAGTGCATGTTTTATGGACGAATGCGATATTACTCCTTATCTAGTCAGTCGCTTTTATAGATCTCCTGAAATAATATTAGGTCTTCCGTATGGTATGTTTATTTTCAAAGTGATTGAGCTTTTATGAAGGATATCCATAGGACCGCCCGTAGATATGTGGTCATTAGGTTGCTGTCTCTTTGAATTGTATACTGGCAAGGTTGCATTTCCAGGCCGAAATAATAACGAAATGCTTCGTCTTTTCCAGGAGTTGAAAGGAAGTTTCTCTATGAAGATGATTCGCAAGTCACCGTTTCGTTCCAAGTATTTTGATTCTGCTGGAAACTTTCTTCAGGTGAGTTGTTCAAGATGTATATGTTGAAAGAGATACATATTATTTTAGGGAGAATGGGATCCAGTTTCACATTCTGAAGTTTTCAAAGCTACCAACATACGTCCTAAAGTTGACTTGAAGTCTTGTCTGTTTCGTGTTGCAGAGACAGAAGAAAGAAAACTGGTTCCTCTTTTAGCTGACTTTTTGGACAAAATTTTTACTCTCGACCCCTCAAGAAGGTTATCAGTAACGGAAGCTTCTAAGCATCCATTTGTTGCTGTATAAGACAACTTTTTGGTGTAGTCGTAGAAACTTTGCCAAGGAGTGTATATTTATTAGAGCTATACAGTCTCTCTGATATAGAAAAGAATAATTGCTCGGGATAGTAAAAACAGTCTTTTGAGAATACTTAATGAATGGGATGTATATACCTTGAATAAGCTTATCATGTTCATAGAAGAAAGGAACATAGGACGAAAAGTCTCTTCCTCCCCCTACTTTCAAAGTCATTTCGTCCACGGAGAGTGGGAGATGGTCAAGTCTAGCTGCTTTATCATGCAAGTTGCGGTGTTTCAGTGCCTAACACAAGTTTATCCAAACTATGGGCACAATAGAAACGGGTCAAAGTGTTGTTGGGTAAACTGTAAAGCAAGTTGTTGCTTTCGACGCTTGTCTGTGAGTAGGTCACTCGTAACAACTACCCAAAGACAACGGGTGGCCCACCCCTTTGACCATTCCGTTGCACTCGTATGGAAAGCTAGTCATACAACCACTTCAAATAAGGTGAGTTGGACACTGAAAAGTAACTTGGTATAGCATTGTGGACGAATAACCGTTTCTAACAATAGGACGATGACCAAGGCAATTCTGACGACAACAACCAAAAGAATAATAGTAACAATCAAGGTGGAAGTTTTCCCTTTTCTATCTTTGGTAATTGGTCACCCTTTCGTTCTTCTTCTCTTTCAGGAGGAGGAGACAAGGAAGACAACCCAAGAAAGACTGCAGATGGATTTTCTATACCAGGAATGGGAAGAAATCCTTCTTTATCCACTGAACAACTGGATATTTCTTCAGCTTTGGCTGCCTATGACAAAGAGAAACACAACGAATTACTGGAATTCATTCAACAGGTACCACCCAGTGAGTTGGTTGCCAGGTTTATGAGAAAAACACCCAAAGACGTACGTATACAATAGAGTTGTAGTGCAGCAAGTGATTGACAGACATCTAGGTACAAAATGCTATTAAAGTGAATTTGGTTCAATTGTTGGGTTCTTTACCTCCAGGTTTATTTCAAACGAGTATTCGTACCGTTGGTATGCAATTGATGCAACTGATGGAATCTTGTTTGATGACTGGGTATATGTTACGGAATGCGCAGTATCGTTATAGTCTTAGCAAGAGTTTGGAATCTGTGGATGAAAATCGCCACTTGTTGGAAGGACAAAAGCCGTTGGTGCAAGGCAAAGTAACTTTTGAAAATGCGGATGGAACCACTACAGAAATGGAAGCTTCGGAGTATGTACAAGAGTTACGGTCGCAAGTAATCCAATTGGAGAAAGAATTGTCAAGGTATAAGAATGCGTCGGGTAGTCAGTTGTTGAGTTATATTCGAACCATGGAACAAGACCAACTGGAGTCGTTGACGAGAGATATGGGAGATGAAGTGATAGATGCGATGAAACGGATTATTCGTGCAGTTACTATGGAAACATCTATTGCACAGAATCCCATGTCTCTTGTAGAGACGAGTGCGAGTGAACTTTCTCAAATGTTATTTTGGTTACTTGTTACGGGTTACTTTTTGAGAGAAGCTGAAGTACAACAAAGTATTCAAAAGATGTTGAGTAATTAGTGATGGTTGGTTTATGAATATGTGGTCGTCAATAAGACAAATAACACATTCTACCTTGTTGATATATGAAAATGGGATGTTGTTCCACCGCATGTGAGGATAATATACCTTTGGTGCAATACTTTTCCATCGTTTTGGTCATTCCCCGTTGTTTCCATTTTGACTGAGTTGTATACCAATAAGGATTGCTTTTCTTTCTAATATCATGACCACCCGTAGTCGTACTTTTCCTCTCGTTGGTCACAACAGCACTGCATTGTAAGACACCACCATTTCGTTTACTACCCACGACAGTATTCGGTAAATGAGTCATTCGATAGATATTTGTAACCGCATTCTTTTCAGTCATCGCCTTGTTCCAAACAATATGATAATAAAGCCACTCATGGATGCCTTGACGATTCATCCCAAGTAAATGATAATACGTAGATAACCAACTGGTGGAATTTCCATTGGGATGAAATACTGTTTGTATTTGTTTAATCAGACGAGCAATCAACTTATCCATGGTAAAGAGTATATAGCTGTTGGTTCCCAATAGACTTCTACAACGGTCTTCATATTTCAAAGTTTCCAATGAACCATCCAATAAACTCTTCAATGAAGATGTATACTCTTCAAATAATTGTTCCGCTGTGGTGCCTGCAGTAGCCACAGGAGCACCGGAATCAAACGCAGTCGAATGATTATTTGTACCCGTTGGAACTGCATGATGATGATGATTGACAGAGGCTCGTTCTCTTGCTTGTTGTGCTTGTGATTGTGCCATTTGTTGTGCTGCTGCCAACCGATTGTATAAAAGATGAAAAAGACGAAATAGAATATACAAAGACTCATCGCCATAAAATACGTTTCCTTGAACAACCAACGAGGCATCATCTTGATCCATCAAAAGATGAATGGAAGAAAAAGGTCCGTCTTTCTCACTACTACAACATGGAATCCATCGTTGACCTTCCAGTTGCCAATGACTGCCTAAAATAGGAATCACATCCTCACTCGATACATCATTCGGACAAGACAAATCCATCGAATCGTCCATTCGAAAGAAACAAAGCATAAAATGAGAAAACAAATAATACAGCAGATTGGCCTCCTTTCCTTCTCCACATTCCACATTCAATGAAAACATAACAATATCTAACACTTGCTGCAGATCCTGCAAACATAACTGACCCATCCAAGGATTCGATTGTTCTCGACTATTCTCAAATGGACATTCCAAACCACGACTTGTCCACAATCCTCCATTCGGTGCCCATTCATGACGTGAAGAATCAACTATTTGAAAAGCAGGCGAAGAATCATGATGTACTTGAGCAACTAGAGACTTGGAATTGAGTGCTTTCCGATCCGTCTGCTTAAAGTAAAATGAACGATGATCCAATGACTTGTAATAGTTCTTTTCCACTGTTTCTCTCCACATTTTGTTCATTTCTAAACGAGTTCTTCTCCATTCCACATCTTTCTGTTTCAAACGTGACAACACAATACCCACAGTAACAGATGGACTTTGTTTCACTTGCTCTACAACACTTGGACCATGTTCTCCATAGATACGCTCAATAGCTTTCAAATGAATGGGACTAAGAATACCTTCTGCTAATGCATAGCGAGACCTCTGTTCTAAAGTCATTTGCTGTACAGCTGCAGCAATCGGCTCCAACTTGGCTATCGTTGCTGCATTCGTCTCAATAACCATATCCAATTCATATCGGTCATCTTCACAACGAAAAAGATTATCTTCATATTGATTCTTTCTCATGTGCTTAAATGAAAAGTCTTCACTTCCGGTAGGTAATGAAACCCAAGAATCATTCAATACTGCATTTTCCAAGGGACCTCTACCAGAACAAGAAGGACGAGGAAAATTATCTGGTAACTTGCGATAAGAAACCGTACAAGTTTCCTCACTTTCTAATGCAATTTCTGATAATGGCTTGTAACTCCAACTTTTGGTTGCATCAAAACCTTCCAAAGAAGCATTTCTACCACTCTTCTTCTGTTGATATTCTTTTCTCCATTGAGAACTTTGCAAAATACTCATAGCTTCTTCAACTGCACCAGGACCTGCTGAACTTGAATGTAAAAAGGTTTGAAAAGCCTCATATAATGCAGGTTTTTCGGCAAATAGTTCTTGACACAACATGAGCAACTCAGCACGTGATATAATTCCTTGTGAAAATAACGAAAGACATTTGATAAACTCTGAGTATATGTACTTCTGTTCAGGTCCCAATTCTTTGCGAATTTGTTCAAACAGGATCATACTATTCTTGGTCAATAAAGATGCACGTGATGCTTGAGAGTCATGAGCCTTGTCTGTTGTAGCGGATTGTCTTTTCTTAGCTTCTTTTCTCTTTTCTTCTCTCTTGGGTTGCTTTGATGATACTTTCCATTCCTGATTGGATGACTTTCTTGGGTGCATCTCTTCATCCGATACCACAAAATAGGGTTGACTACGTTGATTAGCACTGCCTGAAGTAGGATGAGTTGACTTGTCCTGTGTAGAAAAAGGTTTGGATGCCTTTGCTTGGCTGCCAGATTCTGGTAAGAAGTTTGTAAATTCTTCTAAGAGATCCACATGATGTTGAAAAAGAGTAGCCACTTGTTCGTACACTTGTTTGATACTCTTTTGTTCCTTTTGATAGCTATGCAATATATCTAAAAACTGTCGATATACTTGTGGTTGCATCGCAAACCGTTGTTTAATCTTCTTCACGTAATGGATAGCTTGATCCAACTCCACTGGTTTGTTTGCTGCAGCTGAAGGCAATGCTGCATTGGACATTCCAGTTGGTGTTTGACTCCAATGCTTTGCTTCTTCATCAGTCATTGCATTTGGCTTTTGTAATGGCGTTGGTTCCAAAGCTTTGTTTTCAGAATACACAGCTGACATACGAGAATACGGCATAGGTTGATGTGATGATCGATAAGTTGAATAATAACTTTCTGGTTGTCCATATCCATAAGGTGTAGAAAGCAAGGGGGGTTCTGAATAAGCCTATACAAAGTAAGAAGAAAAAGCGTATATCTTCATCTTTTCATAATGCCAATATCTCATACCTTATTATTGGATGAAGAAGCATAATAGTTCTCTCCTGATTGTACTTCAGGGACTTCAATCTTACATCCAGGAGGAAGAAAGGCATTGAATCCTAATATAAGATTGGGATGACCTCGAAATAGTTCGGAAACTCTTGCCATAACTCCGTTAGTATCAATTGCTTGAGATTTGAAATCTTTCATAATATCAAGAAACTTGTTGTATACATGCGGCTGATCATTAAACTGAGTTTTAACTTGTTCCAAATAGGCTAAAGCATCTTCTACTTTTAATTTTCGATTGGATGAAGAAGCAGGCTGTGATGATGACGAGGTTTCTTTGTTGGTCTTCTCATCTGAAGGATTCTGTGACGGATTCTCTGCACTAATTGAACCTGGCTTTGTTGGAGACACAGTATTTGAACGAGAGACTTGCTCTTGATTGTCCACTTTCATTGGATTCGTACTTGAAGATACATTTTGTTCTGTTTGACTGGAATCTTTCCACTGTTTATCAACTCCTCCCGTATGTGCTGCGGGGGTTTGAGAAGAACTACGACCTGGGTCATAAACAGTAAAACCTGAATAAGGTGGTGGTAAAGAAAAGGTCGGATGACGAGACATTGCAAATTGTCTACTATCAGAATGCTCCAAAGAAGAAGACATTTCAGAAGAGCTCGGATAAGAACCTCCCATTACTGCCATTGACTTGGTAGAACCACTAGCCGTCTTTGAAATATCTTTGTCCGTGTTGGTTTCTGAATCACCAGAACGTCTATTATCCAACTAAATTCCAGTTATTCAATGAATAGTTTTTTGCATTCACGAAGTTTTCTTACTTTAGAAGATAGTGGGAAATCAGCTGGCTTCAAGAAGGGTGAACGTCCAGTTGGATCAAACGAAGGAAAAGGTGAACTCATATACATAGGAATTCCTGAAACGGGTTCACTTGAGTGAATATAGGGAGGGTACATAGATAAAGGATTCAACTGTGGATTGGATCCGTAAAAATGAGGAGGATAAGCCACTTCCGACTCCATATTGATACTAGTTGGCATCACACGAGTTCCTGGAGAGATAGTTGCAATATTCTAAAAAAGCTCTATTAGACCATATGTATGGCGCAACGGTTACAACATATACCTGATAGGGAGGCGGTAAGGAGTGTGGCACAAGAGGCGTTCCATCTGGAGCTGTGTAAGATGCCAAGGCGGGTTGATTAGAAGGATGTCCATAAGCCCCGTACATCATAGGAGGGATAGGAAACGGAATTCTTCGCACAGAAGCTCCTCCTTCTGTATTCTGAGGTTGACTTGTTGTACTACTGGGTAAATGGCTACTCATCATAGAAGCTAACGTGTTGAATGGTTAGTAACAAGGCTTTTCAAAAATTAATGCAACATACTTCTTGGCTTTTGTTCTTCTTTGGTAGTTTCCTGTGCTTGTTTCGTACGTTGTTCTTTCACGGAACTTGACTCGGAACTGGTCTCTTGGTTAGTCGGTTTCTCCATATATTCTACAATGCTCTATAGCGCTCCAACCTATGACTTGTCAGGATATAGATTGTTTCAATCGGGTGTTGCTTTCAAGGAGAAAAATTTTGGTGCTTTACAAATAGCAAAAAAACGTTTGCAACAAGACACTTGGCATGCCCTATTGCCAATTATCCAAACGAATTACCAACTTCCAATGGCATAGCGCATTCCTTTGGCATTTTCTCTCAACAGCTCAGTGTGAATATGACTAAAGCTTGATCAAAGACAGCGTTGTCTTTATTATTTCGTAGAACAGAGTAAACGCAATAGCATGCAACAAAGATTTCCCTTTTCACCATTTTGACGAATCTTTTAGATAACTATCAGTGCATCCAGGAACAACAGTTTACTGCCACATATATAAAGTTACAATGGCTCCTCTTCTTGCGATACAAACAAGAGTGACTCAGTTCTCGAGTATACTTGCGCTTTCACTAACTACAAAGAGTGTCAATAGACCTCTTTTCGTGACTGTCAAAGCCTAGGAGGTTCCTTATCGAGTCACTTTCTTGTGAAAATACACCAACGACAAAATGTGTTCATACTATCATCTAGTACAAAACGGTTGCAATTGTCAACACTTTGTCACTCTGCATTATAAGAATGGCATCCAGAAATTTCGTTCTCTAGAAACTCTGTTCATTTTTCTAGAGATTGAATACTGAATGATGATTGGCTCATCGATCTTCCTGAGGGTCCCAAAGAAGTTTCGATGGCCATTAAATGAAGCAACCGTTACACTTGGAGGGTTGCACATCGATTGTTGATTGTTACATTGTGAAGTGTTTGGCAAGCGTGAATCAATCATGGCAAGAAGAATTATCGGCGCATATATGGGAGATGCCACTGTGGCTTCTCTTTTTAGTGTAAAGATGTTGTTCTATCTCACAATAATTGGTAGGTAGTTGCTACTAGAAAGAAAAGAGATAATAGCTAACTATTGTCAGGTTTTTCAATCACCATACTAGGGTTGATGGGAAAGAGTTCTGATGGAATTTGGGTACATAGTGTTCCTGCTGCGGAAGAATATTGTGCATACAAGTCATCACTGCAAGTCAACCACCACGGTATCGCCTCGTATTGCAAATATATCGTGGCTGTTGCAGCTATTGGGTTGGTTATCAGTTTCTTTGAATTTTGTTATGCCTTTTTGGGAATATTCTTCAAGTGGCAACAGAAATTATGGTATATTGAAGGTGCTATCAACTTGTTCTTCTGGGCTTGGTGGTTGGTTGGTGCTATTGTTGCGACAGCCGCGAGACCTTCCACTGGAATGCTGAACTTGCATAACAATAGAACAGAAGTCAACGCAGTAGAAGCATTGCTATGGGCCAACATGTGTCTCTATTTCTTCAATATTTTCCTGGCATTCTTTATCTACTGGGTTGGAGAAACTGGTGGTTGGATTCCTACTGTTGCGGACTATCGAGTATTGACTTCTATTGAGAAGGACCAGAACATCTCCAAGGGTGCAGAGTTGCATCAAGAAGAGTCTGCGTAAAACTTTTGTAAAAAGTTTGTGAGTTTGTGGAAACGAGTTGTTTGTATTTTGTTTGTTATTATTGTGTTTTCGTTGTGAGTGACCGCTCCTAGGAGTGTGATGAATCCTCACAATGACGAATGAATACAATAAAACTACGTGGTGTTGAAGAATGGACAGTTGTTGAAGAATGACACACAGGAGAGGAACAATTGACGTTAAAAGTCTTTTTTAAACTTACAACACTCAAAACACAAAGAAAAAACCCTCTTATCACAACACAAAACAAATTCAAAGAATACCCGAAATACTACAACTATGACTTTTCGATTCCTCGAACACGACGTGCCATTTTCATCTCTGGATTATAATCTGGTTTGGTTTGTGCAACTTCATCAATTCTTTTCATCACCTCTGGCGTCAGTTTGGGAACAATATCCATTGCCTTGAAGTTTTCTTCTAGTTGTTCTATTTTCGTGGCTCCTGTAATAACTGTTGATACGTGTGGATTGGCTGCACACCAAGCAACTGCCAGCTGAGCTACAGTACAACCCAACTCTTGTGCTATCGGCTTCAACTGATCGGTTCTTTCAATCTGCCACTCTCTTTCAGTAAAGGCAGCTTCTTTCAATCCTTTGTACTTTTCCAGAGACAGTCTTGAACCTGCAGGAATGTTCTTGCCACTGTATTTCCCAGACAATATACCCCAAGCCAATGGTGACCAAATGGTTGTACCTAGGCCGAACTCTCGATAAAGCGGCTCATACTCGATTTCTACTCTGTGACGATGAAATATGTTATACTGTGGTTGCTCACATAATGGACGTATAAGGCCATTCACATCGGCAACTCGGCAAGCTTCCGTGATTTCTTGGGCAGACCACTCACTGGTACCCCAATAAAAAGCGTATCCACGGTCAATAACTATACAACAAGATCAGTTTCGGAACCAACGTAACAAACTTGGAGACTTACCATGATTCATAGCACGCACCGTTTCTTCGATAGGAGTAAGTGGATCTGGACGATGACAAAACACCACATCCACATGTTCCAGCTGCATACGTTTCAAAGAAGCTTGCAGTCCTTCAACAATATGTTTTCTGGAACAGCCTTTGGATGTATGAGTATCTCGTGCTCCTCTTCCACCGAAGAATATTTTGGTGGTCAACACCAAGTCCTCCCTAGTCCAAACGCCTTCCTTTACACCTCTATGAAAAGCTTCTCCCATGATCGATTCAGCTGCTCCAGCTGCATAAGTTTCTGCATTATCAAAAAGGTTGCAACCCAATTCATAAGCTCTCTTCATCAGGCTGTAGGCCAGTTCAACGTCCACTTGTTCGTTAAAGGTGACCCAGGAACCAAAAGACAGTTTGGATACCAATAAACCACTCTTACCAAGAGTATTGTACACCATATTTCCAGAAGATACTACGCCGTTCATGTTTTTGGTTAGCTAAATATACTACCACACCACAGCAAAAACGACTTGTGTTTGTCAACCCAAAATGTCACAAAGGCCGAAGTTGTTGCGGGATGATTATGAAGAAGGCAACAGTCCTGCTGTCTCGTGGACATTCCCACGGCTTCCAGAAGAATCGAAATGCTATCCTGCATAACTTGCTTCAGTTTGAGCTTCAATTGACAAAGGTCAAGGAAGGAACAGGAACTCTCATGGATAGAAAAATGAATAATACACTATGAAAATCTATAACAATTATATGTAGACTATGTTTTGCAATGTTGCCATAACCACTAACAACCTTGTTTATAGTAGCATGAAATGACTCACTTTTATAGACATAGAAATAGAGTAGAACATGCAAGTTGTCGTTCCTATTCATGAGTTTTGTAAAAATTTAGTTCTACAACTGAGCATTTGTCTATTCACAGAACACAATCAAGACCATTTGGACTTGAGGCAACTAAGAAAATATTCGTGTAGCAACAACTGCATGGGCTACTATGATTTTCAGTCTTCTTGTCAACTCGGAGCTTCTCGTTTTAAAGTTTAAATGTAGGTCAAAAAACGAATAATAGATGAAAAGGTGATCCCCGAGAGAAAAGAAAATTCTTAAAAGTTACCGAGGAAGATGAGATATAGGAGTTTCTCAATGTTGGATGGCGCAAATGGCATTTTTCCTTTGAGGACACCACTCCCCGACTTGCAAAAGACACGTCAGCCGAAATTCAAATAACGGAATATCACAGCCGAACCCAATTTGTGGCTTTTCATTTCACAATGGGTAAAGTAGGTATCGTTCCTAGCAGTGTTTGAAATGTTTCACATCCATTGTAGTTGAAAGTAGGAGACGAAGCACCAGACTTTGAATTGAAAGACCAAGACGGTAATACCGTTAAATTCAGTGATTTGAAGGGAAAGTATCCAGTGGTTCTTTTCTTTTATCCCAAGGTAAGACTTTGAGTGCTTCCATGTATATGTTTGATAAGCCGTTTCTTTTTTAGGACAAGGTATTTTGTATGTTCAATAATTTTATTTTTAAACTTAAAATCTTAGTCATATGGTTGTACTCGTGAAGCTTGTACTTTCCGTGATAGTATGTCCGAGTTCAATGAGCTGAATGCAAAAGGTAGTGTTTCCTGTTTAGAGAGACGATAACTTAGTGAGATTATTAGTGTTCGGCATCAGTTCGGATAGCGTAGAGACTCATAAGTCGTTTGCTGAACAACAAAAGCTGACGTTTCCTTTGCTGTCTGATGTTGGTGGCAAAGTTCGAAAGCTCTACGGTGTACCAAGCACTATGTTTATTATGCCTGGTCGTTGTACTTACGTAATTGGTCCGGATGGTGTTGTGCGCCATATTTACAGTAGTCAAGTGAACTTTTCGAACCACGTTACGGAGGCCAAAACGGCATTAGAGAAAATACGAGTCAACGCAGAAACGGCAGAAGAATAGTTGCCTGTTACGTGCTGAAATATATTGTCAATAGGACAATACAAACCAGTCATGTGTTTCGGCTGGTATTGACAACTTGCGTCTTGTTTTCAAGTTGTGTGGTTTGGTAAAACGTTTGTTTTTCGTTGTGGTTTTAATGCTTTCAAATGGTTTTTTCTATTTTTGGAAAATGTAATCTATAAGACATTTTATCATTAGAAATCTCTTAGATAAGGTATATTCTATGGAATATTTGAAATCTTTTCAACAACCTTTATTGCAGTTAAACTGAATGGATATTTAGTAGACCAAAGGGAGATATTGTTGATATCTCTCTAAATGGCACTAGTGTTCCTTTTTTATAACTACAAAACATTTTTACCAGGAATATAGTTCCGTTGTAATAATTCATTTAGTGTTTGAGTATTTCCATACGATTTCTCATAGCCTTGTTGAGTTGTTTCAAACATTGATGCACAATCAATGGAATTTGAAGGCCACTTTGAAAATTAGTGTTGGAAGCTCGCCATGCCAAAGAACAAAGGTTGGGAGATAGTTGTTGTTATCGGAAGGGACTTTGTTCACTTTGACTACTTTAACTAGGAAAGGGAGGGAAAAACCGTCGTAGAGGAAAGAACGACAATGAAGAGGAGAAGAGGGAGCTTGTGATGAAGGAAGAGGGTCAAGGTAGGCACACCAGTAACTTTTGGGTTCGCTTGAAGAGACGGAATGCTTTTCAACCATTCTTGAGTGCAACCTTATACAAGAGTGTTTGAAGAGTTTCTTTATCTGCAAGTATTTTTGCAAGATTTCTTTTTCTTAACGACGGATTTGAATAGAGTATGCACAAATAACGCGAATGTTGGGAAATGGAAGGTGTGAAGCGCTATGTTTTGACGGTACTCGAAGACTTTGCCATATTCGAGGAAAAATGCGAAAGAAGGTGGGGTTTAGTGATAGGAAGCCAATCCGACGCCGTCGAGACTAAAGTTCTGTTAGGTCTGGATTAATTCAGGAGATATCGTTCTGATTGGTTTGAGAGATTATCAAGACGAAAAAGCTGATATCATTTTAAAGTATAATCCAGATGAAGCTAGAGCGTTGAAGGCTCAAGGAGAAATCCCAGACACTACGAAAATTAACGAAGAAGAAGGAGAAGAAGGAGAGGAAGTTACTTTTGATTTCGACGATGTAGATGCAATATAATATATACTTGTTGTTTTTATGCAAATTTCCATTGAAGAATACTTTTCATACTTTTTTGGAAAAAATAGAGCAATAGATGGGTTGACCACGGTTTCTACAAGCCATTTCTCTTTCCGT
Organism: Galdieria partita; assembly: GCA_025991245.1. NCBI lineage: Eukaryota > Rhodophyta > Bangiophyceae > Galdieriales > Galdieriaceae > Galdieria > Galdieria partita. The sequence continues at coordinate 115,691 of BQMJ01000044.1, forward strand.
AGATATTTGCCATGGATGACTATCACTTTGCCATGGTTTCATCACAAACTGATTGTTTTGAAATTTCTCGATAGCACTGGAATAGATTTCCTCGATATCTGTTTGCAAAAGTACTTCACTTTCATTCGGTAGATAACGGAAAAGTGTTTGTACCAGTGCGTCCGTTACCAAACGTCTTTTATGGTGGCGTCTTTTCAAATGAGGATCAGGAAACTGTATAGATACTCTTAGAACCTTACTATCGACAATATTCTCCAATATTTGTCCCAATGAGACGTTAATATTACAAAACATATAGTGCAAGTTGGTCAATTGTCTTTGTTGAACCCATGTCAGAGCCTACGAGAAGTGACTCTGGTTATGGAGCCGAAAGAATAAATAAAGTACTTACTCTTTGTACCAACGCTTCCCTTATTTCTAACCCAAGTACATTCCACTCTGATTGAGCTTCTGCATAACGGAGACAAAACCATCCTTTTCCTGAACCCAGATCTATAAGCAAAGGTTTAGTACTGTCCCCATATACTTGTTTATTCCAGCCACGATGTAGGGTCAATGGTTGTTGAAAATAAGGAGCCAAGGGATTGACGTGTTGCCTAACTTTTCCAAGTTTTCCAGTAGCTCTCACGAAACAACAAGTTTGAACCAAACAACGACGAACAGAGAAAGAGTGATGAGCAAACTTTGTTTTCCACTTGGGTTGTACCCTGAGGCATGAACGGTGCAAAGTAACGAACATTTCTCTACTCTAGGAACTGTGGCTCACTTTACCTAGCAAACGCAAACAGGTTTTGATAAATTGTCAAAACCAAGGCCTATCATCTATTCCCGTTGCTTTCAAAAGACAAGAGCTAAGGAATCCTTTGAATTGAAAGATTGCACATGTGGCTTTGATCGCTGCTTGTTATTCTTCTTATACGCCAATGACTAATAGCAGTACGTCTAGTTCAGAAAATACTGACTTTTTGTACAAGCCGCAGAAGATTCCATGTTTCCGACAGACTATGTTATATGGACTCACGGGAGGGTTGGTATTGGGTGCTTTGCGTTTCTATCGTACTCGTAGGTGCATATTCCTTTTGAGCACAACACTTTGACGCACTAGTTTGATAGGCAATCCGTGGAAAACCACTGATGTTGCAGTGTTTGGAACATTGTTGTTTTCTTCCGTTTCTTGGTAAGTTGTTGTTGTTTAGGATTTTCTGCTCATCCACTTTGCCTTGCTTAGGGTATTGTGCCGATATGAATATCGCAGTTATCGAGAGCAATTGAGAAAAAGTTTTGACTTGCAACAAGAGAAACTACTCTTTGATAAACATAACGAGACAGAAAAGCCAAATAATAGTGCTATTGAAGACTCTTATGAAAAGAAAACTTGAAGTTTATTCATCTTTCGTATCCATCACCAGTGCTTAGGCAGCTGCTGCTACTTCAGGCGCTTCATAATCTTCGATCTCTATTTCATTGGAATCTATTTTCTCTATCAAATCGTGAGGATGCATCCCATCCACTGTACATCCCACGCTGTGTGCAGTTCCCAATATTTCCTTCACGGTTCCGGACATTCTTTTGGCCATGGAACGACTACGCATTGCTTTGGCTACTTTAATAACTTCGTCCAACGGCAAGTTGCCATTGTGTTTAATATTCTTCACCTTTTTCCTGTCTCTTTCTGGTTCTTTCAAAGCTTTTATTAACAATGAAGCTGCTGAAGGTACCACCGATGCAGTAGCTTGTCTGTTTTGTACGGTAAGCTTCACCATAACTTTCAATCCTTTCCAATCCTTGGTTGCTTGTGCAATTTGTTCACCTACTTTTTTGGGTGACTGTCGAAACATCGGAGATGAGTACAAGAATACCAGCCCAAGACTATACTTACCAGTCCCAAGGGACCTATTTTCGGAGCTAAAGAAGAAACTGCGCCAACTTCACCTCCAGTGACTCGGACATAGATAACATGTATAGCGTTTGGATCAAACTTGGGCGGCATCTTCTACAACAGCAGTTTGTAACAAGAGAGAATCAATACAAGAGAGTTCACGATCACCAATCAACGACGACGAATGGAAGGGCAAGACCTAATCATCGATAGGTTACCCATACTCAACCAATGTTGAAAAGAATAACAGCTGCTCTTTTTGAGAAAAGTTCCCTTATATTGCAAAGAATTACTCTCGCCATCAGTCACACAAGGATGTTCAAAAAGGAGAGTAAACTAAGGTTGGAGAAGGACGGCATCAGGTTACCTAGGGATGAAGAGCCCTTTTGACTTTGGGTATATATATATATATATATATATATATATATATATATATATATATATGAATAGGTACAAAGGCACACTATTTTTCTAGCTGATGGGCGTATCTTGAAGAATGTAAACTGTTTGTAACTTATGGAGAAATATATATACAGTGTTCAAAAGTAATTTGTGCATCTCATATTACTCAAAGCATTGTTCAACCGAACTGATGAAACAGAACCTTGATTTATTATATTATCTCTCTAGAGAACTTTGCCTTGAAGATAGTCACTTTTAAGTATTCAATCCAAACCAAGTAGAGAGGCACATCAGAAATTCTAAAAAAGGATCAACTCGCAATGAAATGCCAACATTCTATTCCGTTACAATGCTCTACCTATGGAAAGTAGAATATCTTTCCACATAGATGGAAATGACTTCTATAATGGACTAGTTTTGACAAAACTTTTTTTTGGATAATAAATCATTCCAGAAAAGATGCCAAGGAGTTCTAAGAACGTTTCTTTTTCTCCTTTGGAACAATAAACTCCGCTAAAGAATGAGGATGTTCGAAAACCACTTCACCATCGGCATTCATATATCTTGGAAAAGTTATATAAATATTCTAAGCTACACAAATACATGAACACTTACCTTCTAGGCTTATTTCGTTGAAATGATGTCCCATCTGGATAACAATGAGCATAGAAACAGCCTATCCATCCATACACAATCAATCAATGCTTTCATAAAATAGGCAACTTATAAGTTACTTACTGGTTGAAAAAGGACAAGTCCCCTTTCCATAGTTGAAATATTTACATGGAATGGTTGTCAACTTTGATTTATATCTCTCTATAATTTCGTTCTTTCTTTCTATATTTCCAGGAACCACAAGACTGGTACCCAACATGAGATCTTTATCCAACTGCATGCTATATCTTACCTTGGAATCACAAAAAAGGATGGAGTGCGACAAAGTGGACAAAAACGAACTACTTGGCCAAATTCTAAGCTGTGTTGTCGCCATTGACGAATACATTCCAAACAAAATACATGATCACAATTTTCAAGCAATCCAAAAGATTTTCCACTCTTACGAGGGTAGTCTAAACAAATGCCACATTCCTGATTTTGCGAATTCAAAAACTAAAGAGGCTTGTCAATTATATTCAAAACATTGACATAAACTTGCCTCTTCTGACGAGTAGTAAAACTGTCGACATTCTTCAATATGTTGACGTTGAATAGAGATATCTAAAGGATGCAAAACATTTCTTCCACAATGAGGACACTCTAAACCATGTAAGTAGTGACAACTTTCACCGTATTGACAAGCATTGTCCGCATGATATTTACATAAAATGAGTACCTAAAAACGGACATTCAGAGACAATGTTCTCTACAGAATATCTAAAGTCTCTATACTTTGTGAGATACAGAATAACTGCCAAGGTTTTCACTTTCATTAGTGCTTTCTTGATCTTTGCTTCGAGTGCCTACAAGCTGAGCATAAGAACTTGGGCGACTGTCAATTCCGATACGTGGAAAGTTGTATTCTCTGGAATCTGAAAATAAAGATGCATATACATTGGAGAACGAAAAAACAGAATCTTCCTTTTCTTGCTCAGGACTTTCACTGCGTTTGTGCAAAAATTCGTCCAACACTGGTTTAGAAAGTCGTGTGTTTGTACTAGAAGGCCTTTTAGACTGGTCCTCTTTAGTTGGTAACTCGTGTTGGAAACGACAACTTGTACCATCAGCTATAATAGGGAAATAGCTGGAAAGTTACTTACGCTTCCCCGTGAACACAAAAGCCTTCTAAATAATATTTACAAGGAACAGGTACTGGAGGCCCAGTACCAGGTCCAGCAACTGTGTTTACTAACAAACTTCGACTCTGTGTATTATATGTGTCTCGTGCTGTTGCTATTTCCTGGTCACTGTGGGTCTGTTCAGATGTCTGACTCATGAAGAGACAACAAGCAATTGCCAATTCTCGTCGGAGTGATGAATGGCATTTGTCAAGAATCTTCACAAGAATTTCTATTCTTATACTTTCTACGTGACAATATGCTGAGTGTCTATCATTTTTTGTCGTGGCATTACCATTTCATGTTGATAGCTATGAGAACATTGAAAGCAACAACTTGAGGATAAAACAAGTAATCCAGTGTTACGGACATTTCGTTCGCCTTGTTTTCAAATGGTAGAAAGCTTATCGAAACTTTTCATTGTTTTTTCCAGATACGTTCTACTGTTGTTAAACTTGGAAACGATTCTTACCCTTGGAAAGAAGCACTTATTCAGTCTTTGAAAGGGAGATCTTGAAATATATCAAGCCGTCGGAGAGAGGAATGTTTGTCTATCGTGCACTGGATATCTACAAAACTGGTAATGGAGTGACTTCAGGTTATATATTTCCCGAGTAATTATATATGTATGTATGAGTCTAAAATCTATTCTCAACCTGCCTTTCAATTCTACTTGGTCAGTTATATACATAGAACTTCGTTGCATAGATGTCAGAAGAGATAGGTGCCATCAACTTCACCTGAAATAATAAAAGAGGGAGCACTATGTCCAATGGACTATCTGAGAGAACGGCCTGTGCTCCATTTCCCAAACTGTTCTCTTTCAACGAAATTGCGCACACAATGGCATCGTCATCTTCATCCTATGCAGACGAATCGATACCTAGTAGTCCCTATAGTAGGTTTTTTGCAAATATATCCAGCTATGCCTCAAGACTGCTGTTTGGTGAAGAGAATTCAAGGGAAGGAGATGACATAGAGGAAAAATCGGGGGACTGGGTTGAAGATACCCAAGAAAACTGGAGAGAAGAAACTGCTACTGACCATCTCTTCGCAGATGTTTCCGAAATTGGAGAACTTGAAGAAACAAGTCACACGACGTCTGGTAAACAAGGTGAAAAGTTGGAAGAAACAAGTGACCAGGTTCTCAAACCTCAAGAAACCTTTGCTGCAACGGAGTACCCTGCACCCAGAAAGGATATAACTTTGGAAAGATTGAAACACTTGGAAAGAAAGGTACAAGAATTAGAAGCTTCCTATAGCGTGACCGAAAGGCGTCTGCAGCAACTGGAGAAAGATATTGAACTTTCCGGAAACCATAACCGAATTCACCTGAAACATTCATTCAGAGAAGGAGGCTTGTGGAGTGATAAGATTTTGAAAGGAGTAAATGTTTGGCGCCCATTTTCTGCAAAACGAAATCCAACAATTAGAGGAAGTAGTAGGAGTTTTCGTTCTCGTCTATTTGACGATATGAAGAGAATACGGCATCATATCCCGTTGTTGCACTGGTCATCAGATGAAGCTCAAGGTAGTTCTTCTTCTTCTTCTGAAAATTCAAGTGAGATGCTTCGTAGCTCATCTAATTTGTCTTCATCGTTTGTTGAAAGAAAGAATATGTCAGAATCGTCCCACAAGGATCGAGAACGACCTTCTTCAAACGAATTTGTCTCGAAAAGTGCATTTGACACTGCAAGAGAATTGGAGACGCATAATTCCGCCAATGTCCAGAGTTCTTCAAGTGCACAAAAGAAATCCTTGTCATTAGCCGATTCTCAGAAAGCAAAACAAGCACAAGGCGAATCTCCTCGGAAGGTTCCAGCTGATAAGCAAGTAGAAAAAGCGAAGCCATTTCAGCCAGTCAGTGATGATCCTCCATATCATAATTTGAACTCATTACAGTATGGTAATTACTTATTGTGGTCAGGAAAATTGGCAGATGCAGCCAAATTCTTTCAGAAGAGAATAGAAAACAAATGTGACTCCTCTTACAAAGGGTGGCCTGGTCTCGCGCATCCTCGAGATTTGCTTTTGTATGCGGAAAGTTATATGTTAAGAGTATGGTTCACTGGTAGCATTCAACAAGCTTCAGAAGCAAGTGAACTTTTTGAACGTGCAATTGAAGCTGCGTGGAATGGTCAAAGAGTAAGAGAACCCTGAATTGATTCGTGTTTCATGCACAATTTATTCTTTCATAGGTATTGGAACGTTTACTAGATAAGGAAGTTGTGTCTAATGAAAGGGAACGATTGTTGGCGTCGTATGATTGGGAAGATTGTCGTCTTGTCATTGCGGATGGGAACTTGTTTAAAAGTATCATGTTAGCTCTGGCAGGACATACTCTCAAGGCTGGTCTGACTTTAAGGAAGGGATGGAAAGCATACGCCTCGGAGTTAGATAATGTTATTCAGGAATTTGAACAATTTCGAACGTGTTATGTTTACACTGAGCGATGGGAAGATATGAAAGGAGAGGAAGAGTTCTCATGTATTGCTCCACTAAGAAATATTGAAAAGGAACTTTGTTTGGGTGAAGTTCCTGTAAGGGAATATATTGGTTTGACAGAAGCTTGGATGTTTGGTTTGGGATTTTATTTATTATTGGTATCACTGGCACCTCCTGGCTATTACAAGGTGAGAGTATTAAGAGATATCCTTTATAAGTGAAAATCACAGAAAATAGGTTTTACAAGTTTTAGGTTTCCAAGCTAATCGGCCTTTGGGACTTGCATTGCTAGAAGCAGCGTTTTCAAGAGCATTGATAAAGGACTCGCCTACAACAGGAGGGAATTGCTACAAGGTTCCACTTCCATTAGCTTCTCCTATCGCAGCGCATGCCATTGCTTGGGACTTGTTGGAATTCTATGTATTTTCTGCGTCGGAATATGAACTTCCAGAAGATAAAAGGGTATGTTACTTTATGTCGCACTCCATTACACTGAACTATGTTTGAATCAGTTGCCACGTGCCAATATGGTTTGTCGTCGTTGTTTGGAGTTGTTTCCAGACTCTCCTATTTGGCTGTGGTTGACTGGAGTCTATCAAAGAAAATTGGGGAATTTGAATAAGTGTGTGATGCAACTCGAGGAAAGCAATGCGCAGTTCGTAAAAAATGAAAAGACAAGTTCTCCAGTGCGACTTTTGGAATATATCCGTTACATGCAACTACTTCAAGGCAATTTCGAACAAATAGAGCGAATCTCATTGCAGTTGTTACAACAGAGTAATGACAGCATTCCAATCGGCTCCTATTTGTGTCTTGGTATCGTTGAACTGTCAAAGGGAAATCTGGACACGGCAGATTCTATGTTTTCAAATGCAAATACTTTTGTTGCTAGTCGGTCACTCACAGATTTTGAAGAATTTTGCCAGTGGAAAGCAGGGTAAGAGTTGCTTTTGAAGTTCCTTATGGGCTTACAAAGACGTTTAGTGTCTTGAAGCAACGTCAGTTTGCCCGAGTAGTTTCGGCCGAAATAATATGTTGTTCGTTGATGTATCAGTCTTTGAAGAAGGATTATATCCAACCTTGGGTCGAATGGTTGCTGCAAGATAAGAAATGTCTCGAGGAACAGTTGGAAAATCATCTTCAAAACAAAAAGAAAAGCGTGTTTTCGGAGGATGCTTCACCCAGAGTGACCAATCTCTTTTCCTCATGGAAAAAATTATCTCGAACAAACATTACGACAGCTGTTCGAGGGGACGAAAGAAGTGTTGTTTCGGAGTTGAGTGTGTGCTATTATGCTTTGGTAGGAGTATTCGAGTTTTAGATATATTTTTTATAACATCGAGTGTTAGGGTACTTTTTATCGACTCTTGGGTGAACTAGCCTCAGCTGAAGATTATTTAACCAAGGTTTGTGAAAATATGAATGAGGAAGATCCTTGGTTAGCAATGTGCAGTCGCTTTGAGATTTCTCTGGTCTATTGGGAAAGAAGAAACATTTCCTTGGCATCTGACTACCTTCGGCGAAGCTTGGCTGTTTCTAGAAATGTCGCTTGTGGAAGCCGAGCGTTCATTTCTCAGATACAACGTTGTAAAAGAATGATGAAAGTATAAGATTTTGGCGCCAATGGCTACATTTTTCGTTGGAATTCTTTGATCTATTTGGCTGTTTTGTGATTGGACACGCGAATTGTGAGAGATGGCCGCACAACCTCGACAAGAATATAGACTAGACCTCCATCTTCGAAAGCGAAGAAGGAGTAGTTTAGACAAGCCCAATCTTGTTTGGAAAAGAGAAAGAGGAACCGAGGACGGTCAGCTTTCGAAGACCTTTCCGGTCGGACGAAACCCAGATGGTTCAAGAGATACTGTTTGTCATAGCAAGGCCCCCTCTCAGTCCACTCTCCCCAGCAATTCTAAACAGGAAAGTATTCTGCGGTTTTTCACACAACATTGTGGTTCAATTGACGACGAAGTTGTTGGTGCCGATAGCCTTGTGGAGAAGGGTCATTTTTGTGGGGCTACCCAGCAAGAGAGCGTAGTGATTGACTCATGTTCTGATTTCTTGAACTTGCACACTTCAGAAGAGTCCTTTTTTGAAGGTGCATCTGTTAGCTCTTTAGTAAGTAGTCCCTTTGAACGTTGCGAAGAAGAGGATATTGAGGACGACGAGCCACTTTGTGCAGTGGCGCCGGAAAGAAGAATCTCGTTTGGAAGCTCTGCGGATACTCTATTGCAACAAGTTTATGATTTTTATGGAAGATGAAGTCATTGGAGGATACTGTTGAGTTTTCGTGGAAACGTAATACGAGTGCAGCACTGAAAGAAAGTTGAATAGTGAGGTTACTGTCGAGGAGCAAACTTAGTCTTTAACATGATTCGTGAAAGATCAAGGTTGGCAGCGGTTTGTTCAAATGCTGAGTTTTTGGTAGTTTCGAATACTAGAGTTTTGTATCCAACGAGGATACTGTGAAGTTGTTGTCCCTTTTTATAGATGGCTGCTGATTGTTGTTTTTGGTTAATTATCGTTTGTGGCGCTGGTATGCAGTTTGGTGACTGTATAGAGGAACGAAAGACACGAAAAGTTTCCAATAGAGTTGCATGAAACTGTGTTGATTTTCGCAATTGTCTTTATAAAGTGTGTAAATGAATTGAATACGGATGACTGTTTGTTTCCTGTTGTCCATGTCTGTCAGTAAATAGACAACCAGATACTGTGCAAAACGTGACTAATTGGAAGTTTCAACAGACAGCTCTTGTATTCACGGCATACAGTATAGAGCCTTCCACGATTTGAGAATACTGTTTTCAGGATATCAACCATTGGCTTTGTAGACGAAGAAAACGGCAGATATGGGAGTAAAAGCGGATTGCCAGTAGGAAGATAGGTGTGATTGATCTACAGGAAAATAACAACACAAAAGAGTTGCGACTCGTTAACAACTGTGCGTGCCCAAAGCTAAGTTTGATACGTCTTTCATACAAAAGGTTTGAAAAGGGACTCACGCGATGGGAGAATGACGCATACATCTATTGCCATGTCTTACAACTGCCACATATTATTTGCTCTCTTAACAACCCAAGTATCTCTACTTGTGTATTGTTAGGATTTGAAAAACGGTTACAACAATTACCAGAAACCAAAAAAAGTATATGAAGAATTTGATGTATTCTTAAATAAAACTCAAGGTCTCTTACAACAACAATGTTTCTATTAGCGATCATATCCAGACACCTACATCCATCTCAGAGTGAATCAGGTTTTAGTTTGAAAAAAATATTTCTTACCTTCCACTCCACCGCATCTAACAAAACCGACTGAATCCGATGTCGATTGATGGTAATTCGTTTGTCCATGACCTGCTCTCGAATCTTGTGTAAACCATGCTTATGAACAAGCTTGAAAATTGCTCGACGAACAGCTGGGACTGGTGGAGTAAACGAACTTGTGGAAACGCGGTCTGCATGAGAATCCATAAAATTCCAAACAGCATCAGCTGCTACTAATGCCTCAGAAGCAAATCCATCTTCTGCATACATTTCTAAAAGCGATAGCCAAGGACTTACAGTCGCTGATTTCTCTGCACCAGCGTTCTTCGATGAAAGGATAATCGCTATTCGGAAAGCTCTTTCTGCATCACTGGATCGTTGAATGCGGCGAGCAAGTTCACCACGTCGCAGCCAGTCAACAGGTGGCCTTTTAGTCTGCTTTGCAATTTGTTCAGCATCCAAAGACTGTGAGATGTGAGAGTCACCATTTTGTCTTTGCGAAGTTTGGGAACTTGTTGCATTCTGATTGTTTAAAGCAGATGAAGAAGCTTGATTGGTCTGTGCACTCGTGTTCGAGGTAGAAGTTCCACTCGTGTTACGCAAGTTTTGAGCCATTTGTTCATCTTCTGCTTGCCAAATAGCCAAAGCACGTAGATCTTCGTACATATTATTCACGAGAAAATCTAACCAAGGAGTACACATTTTCTTTTTATGTCCTCTGGATGAATAAACCTCCAGGGACATCTGCTTGTTCTTTAAAATGCGCTGTTCACTACTTCCGCCCACTTCTCTAACTTTATCTTCTTTTACGCTTGAAAAATCATTTTCCTGAACTTGATTTTCTTTAGCTGCAACATTCTCTGTCTGACCCTCTGTTCCATTTGCCTCCGCAGATGAAGATGGATCCTTTCCAGGCGACGAATGAACTTCAGAGTATTTAGTTTCGGGTGATGAGTATGCTACAGAGTCTACGGAAGATTCTGCATGTTCATGAGAAGATGAGGCTGCCTCTTGCTTCTTCTCCTCATCGGTTTCATGTACTTGCTCAGTTGACGTTTCCTGTTCTTCAGAAAGATGTGAAATGTCCGCTTCCATAATAAACGCATCTGAACGAGCATTAAGTATTTCATCCCAACCAAACTTATTCAACGCCTTTACTAATACTTGATACGCTTGCTTTTCAGGGTCTGTCATTAGAGTTGCTGACAGTTCAGCAAGTGACTCATCCACTCCAGTAGCTGGACCGATTCTTTCTTCATGTAATCTCTTTGCCAATACGCGAATAATGTCGGTGCCACCAGAAGTATTGGGTAACGGTTTTGTCATTCGCTTTCGAGCAGGCAACAATTCCCTTAGAAATGGATCTAAAGCGGGTGGCTCCATAATTGCCGCATTGAGTGCAATCAGTGACTCTACAAGGTCTCCTTTCTCGACATATAAATTGGCCAAATGAATCCAGGCCAAAGTGTCTTTTTCATTCACTTGTACGGCTTTCTTCGCTTCTATAAATGCTGCATCCAACTGACCAGTTTCCAAATACAACTGAGAAGACATAACAAGTGCAGCAGAGGAACTAGGACATTCTTGAACCACAGTATCAATAAGAGAACGAGCCGAAGAAAAGTTTCCCAATTCTTTCAACGCCCTACAGGCAAAATATTTTAGTTCTACATCTTTCCCACCAACTTCGATCTCAAAGAATTTTTGCGCTTGTTCGAAGCGACTATCTTGTGCAAAATATCGAAACAAGGCTTCTGCAACTAGGCAAGTTGCTGGAGTTACGGCACTGGGATTATCACCAAACACAAGTCCTGGCCTACCACTACCAACAAGGGGCCAGCGCGAAATAATTTCACTAGCAGCAACCAGAAAATTCTTTTCATCCAACAGGGAGTCGAGTGGTTGAAAGACAACCAGGCATGGATACAAAGGATATTCTCCAACACCCTCTGATGCTCTTAAGACTGAACAAACAAAGGCTTCTTTCCAAATCAATTCACTAGTTTCCTCTTCATGACCATCAGGAAATAAAGCGATAGAAGAAACACTTCCTGGTACATCAACTTTGACCACAATGTCGCACTTTGAAAAGGAGTTGTAAGAACGACAAGCAGCAGAAACTATCTTATAGCCACCTCCCTAATAAACAATATCTTAAATAAGAAAAATACTGATAGTTTTCGAAACTGACCGAATACCAAGAGGCACCCTCCAATCCGTGCTTGATCAAACGTCCCAAATAAGTCGAAATACTAGCTGTATTTTCTGCTTTTATACCACGGACAAAATGGAAGTAACCCTTGATGTTTGTTAGGAACCGCTTTCGACCCCCAAAATCTTACAATACCTGTGTGACACCTTTTCCAACTACGCCTCTCCAGTGTTTACTAATACAAACTAAATCTGGAGGACCAAACCCCGAAAAATTGGTAAGGTGGCGCTGCCTTGCTTCTGCAGCAAAACCTCCTGTGCCCTTCTCTATAACCTTGTAAAATAAAAAAAGCAAAAAAAGGCGCTCAGTTGGCCAGTGTTCTTTATCGACAGCTCGAATGTGTTGTTCATACCTCTGGAGTACCATGTAAAACATCACTACTCATTGTATCTTACAAGACACCAAACTTTTCAACTTGCAAATAACAAACAATGTTTTGGTTTTCCCCCAGTTAATACGATCCAAAGCAAAAACGGGAATGGCTCTTCCGGTTGTCACAATTTTGGACTTTTGATCCCATTTAAACTTGTTTGATACTAGAAATGCTTTAAGCAACGCTAATATGAAGATATTGTCTTCAGAAGATCTCATGGCATATTGTCAAATACAATTACTTGCACATTACTCATCACAAGTCAGTGAATATTACAAGTTTTCCAGGCAAAGTATTTCGTTCATGTACATTTTCATTTCTGCATTCAATATGAAGTTTGTCTTGTCAATGTTCGATAATAGAAACATATGATATCTTATAGCCCTATTCCTCCTGCAAAGGTGCTGTCTATTTCCATTATGCCTTTGCTACGTGGCGTGATAGTCTTTAATTTCATTGGGCTAAGTAACATTTTATCATTTGGGGTGATAGTTTATGCTGGCTTTGATATAACGTCTCGCAACTAGGAAAGAAATTATGTTTGTTATATATTTTATATTTGATATCTGTAATATGTCTCCAAGAATTTGAGAGCTCTAATATGAAGTTGAGCACCTTGGAGAGTGCCTCGTCTTCTTCTGTACGAGGCTTTGGTTTCCATAAGAGGAGTAGCTTGTCGACCCTAGAAAGGAACAGGATTCCGTCTCTCAAATGTTTAGAATTGGACAACAATAATGAACCAAAGAGGAGTGTGAGCATGGAGCCAAAAAGTGCTCCTTATACTTCCTCTTACCTACAAACGACAACAGAAAGCGAAGGAGGTTTGGACAAGGGTCAGGAGGTTGGTCGGTTTCTTCATTTGTTAGAAGAAGAAAAGGAGTTGCAAACGGTAACTAGCCGTCTGAAAAATGTGGTAACTGGGACTCCTAAGCAGAAAGTATTGGCCTCGTCGTCTTTTCGGCCTTTGGACCTGTCACATCTGTTAAATATAGGTGAAAAGATAAAGGAAGAGTCCTGTACCCCTATTAGACAAGTAAACTACTATACGAACAACTGCACAGAGATACGTCCGTATTTGTTTACGGGTGGAGAGAAGGCAGCCAAAGATAAGGATTTCTTGACACAAAACAAGATTCACTATATAGTGGAGTTATCACATAGGAGACCCAAGTTTTCATACTATGATAACTGTTTCGAATATTATCACTTTTTGCTGAGAGATCAAGAAAGTCAAGAACTTATGGCGGTGTCGTACCAAGTTGAAGCCATCGTAGATAAAGCAGTCAAAAACAAAGTTGCCGTACTAGTCCACTGTCAACTTGGAATATCCCGCTCCGTAGCCGTTGTGGTTGCTTGTCTTATGATGAGAGAAGGAAGAAGTTTTGACTCGGTTTATGATGAGGTTTGTAGGCTACGTCCAATATCTGCTCCCAATGGAGGTTTCATGGATGCTCTTGTCCTTTTACAAGAGCGACTATCCAAAGGTAATCGAGAATTGCGCGTTTACAAGTTTTCAGTTGAAGATGGTATTATTCATGCGGAATATGTTCCATCTCATAGTTTATTTTCTAACGTGCTGTCAGATTCTTCATTGACTCTTGTAGAAGATGGAGTTTACGTATTGCAGTTTCCATTTCTAGAAGGTGTGTATTTATGGATAGGACAAGTTGCACATGTGGCATTACAAGGAACAGCTATAACTTTTGCCAAACGGTTGGTAAAATATGAAATATGTGGACCGCTGCATTCGCATTTTGCTTGTTCTGAACGTGAAGAGGAACATATAGAAATTTTTCGAGAATATCAAGGTAGAGAAAGTGAGTCATTTTTACAGCAGTGGAAGAGAGTATACTCCTCGACTTTGGTTTTAGAGGGTTAGAAGGTTGCTATGAATCATCTTTCACTTGTCGTAATCAATGAGTATTGACGAGTAAGGAAAAAGTGGACATGAAATGTAAGCCCATTTTTTATTGAACCAGAGTTAGTTACAGAGTTTTGAACCTTGTTGAACTTGGGTACTTTTTTTCCTTGTGTTATTGGGGAAACTCAACCTTGTAGTATTTTTGATGATGTCGTGGGTAGCTTGGTATGTAACCAAATTACCATTTAGGTACCAAGTGAACAAAAGCATTACTGTTCCAGTGATTAGTTACTTGAAAATCAATTGTCACTGTATCGAAAGATTACCTTTTTATAATAGTCTTGTTCTTTAAGTGGATAGGTTGCTTCAAAGTTCTCTGTACGAATGTTTAAATGCATGAAAACAAATAACAAAAGTTTACAAAGGAATTTATAAAGAAATTTTAAAGTATCGTTTAAGACGAAACCATTAGAAATGACTTCAAGTTTTACAAATTCCAACAATAGACATGAAGCTTGCGTCATTTTGAAATTTAAGTATTTGCAAGCCCTGATGTTGAGAAAAAACACAGTATGTCGATATTTTCTCACCTTCCAAAACGGATTGGTGGAATAACATCACTTCTTATTGTTTTCATAGAAATGACGAATAATTTTATTCTAGCAAGAAGCGTGGAAACAAAACTGTCAAAGTAATGTCATTAAAGTCCTGTTTGAAAGCAGAAAAATACGATAGGGGAGTTCCGGGAATCGAACCCGGGACCTCTCGCACCCGAAGCGAGAATCATACCACTAGACCAAACTCCCACCCAGTAATGCTGTAGTGTTTTGTTCAATTTATAATACACTTGTCAAGGTAGCCAGTTTGTGTCTTAAGCTATAGACAATTACGTTCTTTCTTGGATGACAACTGTAGTCAAAAGCAATAAACATTGAAATGATAGTCTGTTATCAACGAGGGTGTCTCGATTGATGTATAAAGTCTTATTCGATCGATGACAGGGAATTTGAGCGGCTGTCTTCTTTGATGGCACGAAGGTCTCTATACGTTGGTGGCCTGGATCCACAGGTTTGTAACTTGAAAAAAGAGTTGGTTGCTATTTACTCTAGTTTCAGGTCACAGAAGAGATTCTTTGGGCTGCCTTTATTCCATTCGGAGACCTCTTGGATGTTACTATGCCTCTGGATAACGAGACTCAGCAACACCGTGGCTTTGCTTTTATTGAGTTTGAGTTGCCAGAAGATGCAGCAAGTGCCAAGGAGAATATGGATGACTCGGAAATGTTTGGAAGACGACTTCGAGTGGCATATACTCGTCCTTCTTCCATTGGAGCAGGGAAGCCATGTAAGACAAGCTTATCTACAACTTGGTATCGTATTTCTGATGTGTGCTACTTATTTAGTATGGGCTGATACTGATGAATGGCTTGCATATAAAGAGAAAGAGAAGGAAAAAGATGAGGAAGAGAAGAAAGAAAACGAAAAGACCAAGGAAAATACGAGCTAGGAAACCGAACAAATGGACAAAACTACTTTGTATCAATAAAACGAATTGGCATTGATATCGTCGAGACTACAGAGGATCCATTAAACTTGTAGTCATGAAGTCACTCTCATTTATTCATATGAGCCACAACTCATCTACTGCGTTGCTTCCCTACGCAGAAGCTGGCAAGTTCATTCCATCAAAAGGCATAGTATGTGTTGGCTGTAGAGGACGTGGATACTTGATTTGTCCGCACTGCAAAGGGAGTGGCGTAGGTCCCTATCACTTTGGTTTTTTTATGTAAGTGTAGATTCTCTATGAAGAAATATTTTGCGCAAATTCTTGATAGTCTTCCCAAGTTTTGTGGTCTTTGTGGAGTAGTAGGTTCTCTTTTATGCCCTGGTTGTGATGGGACTGGTTATTACGTTGTGAGAACACCAGACTCAAGTTTCCTTCGAGATTTGCTGTTAAAGTTAGGCTTGCTTGATGAAGAGAAAGAACGTCTAAAGTTTCTTCCAACTTTGGATAATTTGAAAAGATTGGGACTACGGTAGGAAGACAGTTGAAGAACAGAGCCGTAGCTTACCATGTTTTTGAATTTTATTTTGAAATTCCTCTTTTTCGGGAGTTTTGAAACGGTTTGCTTTGTGTCTTTTCAATGTATACTATATTATACACGAGTTATTTTCTGTTGTCGTTACCATTTGAACAGAAGAAGCAAACTTGAAGAGCATCTTGCAAAAGTCCGTGAATTTTCTTGTACCTATCTATTATATGCTTCATTTACTTAAAGACATTGGTATCCTTTGAGCAAGTTCTTATAAAAACTTTGGCATTGTTGAGATTTTCTGGAAAAAGGCCATCAATGAAGAGTTGGATTCAAGTGTGTTTTGTACAGTTGAACAATAGTCTTAGCCAAGATGGGTCACAAGTGTTTGCTTTATTTATTTTCACAGCCTTAGTTTGGATTCTATATAAATGTCTCAAGTATGTATATCCTTATTGGCGCTTTAGGAACATTCCAGGACCTCCTCCCAAGTGGCCTATAGGAAACATTTTTGAACTGTTAAAGAAGCCCGGACAGGAACATCGTCTCTTATTACAGTATGCAAAGCGCTATGGTCCTACCTTTCAACTTTGGTATTTAAACAGACGAACAGTCATTGTTGCAAACCCTGAAGACGCCAAGTTTGTTCTTGCAACGAGAAATTATCCAAAGTCTCCTATATTCTGTCGTTGTTTTTCTCCACTTGGTCATGGATTGTTGACATTGTCTCAACAAGAACATTCAGTTCAAAGAAAAGCTATATCTCAGCGCTTTAATGAAGAATTCCTTCAATCACTTCATCACCATTTGACTGCAGAGTTGGAAGTCTTTATAACTCAAGTAGATGCTTTATGTGATACAGAAAGAGTGGTTGATTTGGATGCACTGATTTCTGCGTTGACTTTAGATGTCATTGCGCGTACAGCATTTGGAGTTTCATTTTCCACACAAACTTCACAACAACATCCTATGCCTTGTGCTGTTTTGACTTTGTTAGATGAGTTAGTGAATAACATGATTTTTTATCCATATCGCTTCTGGCTACCTCAAATTACCCAAAAACGCTTGAACGAAGCGTTAACTGTCATTCATAAGTTTTGTAGTATGGTGATTGATCTTAGACTTCAAGAGAGTCGAGAAGAAAAGGCCAATCGAGTGCGTGATTTATTGGATATATTTTTAGAGTCTGAGGAAACAAGAGATAATGTCATTGCTCATGTAGCAACCTTTATGTTGGCTGGTCATGATAGTAAGTACAATAGCTTAATTAGAAACCATTTTAACTTTTATTTCTAAAGCTACTTCCCATACTTTATCCTTTTGTATGTACGAGATTGCCCAAAATCGAGACATAGAAAGGAAGCTTCAAGAAGAGTCAGATCGATTCATTGCTCCACAAGATAGAATCGTTCCATTTGAGCAAGTTGGACATTTGGATTATACTCGAATGGTCTGGAATGAAGCTTTACGAACTCATCCTGCAGCTGCAAATACTTCTGTACGTTGTGCAGATCGAGATGATATATTACCTGGCAGTGGAATTCCTATAACTAAAGGTACAGGATTGATGGTTTCTTCTTATTTGATTCATCATCTTCCACAGTATTGGGAAGATCCGGATAGCTTTATTCCTGAAAGACATACCAAAGAAGCAGTTCGACAGCGAAGTCCTTATCATTTTCTACCTTTTAGTAGAGGTAGTAGAAATTGTATTGGACAATTTGTTGCCAATCATGAAGCGTTGACTATTTTAAGTAGCATATATAAGCGATATGAAATAAGATTGGCGGTGGATGCACAAGAAATAGAAGAATATTTCCGAGTAACTATGAAACCTCATTGTCGAGTTTCTGTTGGTTCAGAGGGAAAGAAGGATCCTTCCTTGGATGCTCATTTAGGATTACCTGTTAAAATTTATACAAGAAAATGTCATTCGTAAATTGTTGATAGTAAAAGCTTGCGATAGACAACGAAGAATTGTATATAAATATTCATTCATCTTGTGATGACGATTTTGCAATACGATTCAAAAGCCTTTTTCCACGTCTTCGGTGATAGATTCCTTTTCTTTCCCGTTGTTTCTTTTGCAGCTTGTTCATTTCCTTTTTGATCAAGAGTTGATGTCTCTCTCTAATTTCTTCCATATCTTCTGAAAAGGCATCTGCTATTGCAGTTGCAAGTGACTTGATGCCATCAATGACATAGGAGAATATAAAGAACGAAGCAAGAAATAAAACATGATCGTCAGCACAACGAATATAAGGAATGTCATAAAGAGAATGAAATGGATGATTTGTTTTGTCTATTTCAGCCTTGTTCAGCTTCTGATCCATCAAAGAACTGTAATAGGAATGCTCAAGTTTGAGATAATTTGCATAAAAGTTTGCTTGTGCTAATCGAATTTGATGTGCTCCTTGTCTCAAGTTGTGAACAATAGGAGGTACTTGTTCATCTCCCAACAGAAACTCTGTTAAACTATGCAACATTTCATTTCCTACTGTACCAAATCTTTTGGTTCCAGTATTCAGTGCATGATGTATTATCCACGAGAATCCATTGGGATGTTTCTTCTTTTCTTCTTTTGGTTTCAGAGAAGATTGTCTATTCATCATTCCTTTCAAGGAGTCCATCTTTGCCATATTCTCAACTTTTGAATCATGTGAAGATAATGTACTAGTCGAAGACAAGTCTCTTTCCATGCTAGCATTGGCATCTAACGCTGCTGAATTCAGTATCTCCTTTGAGGAATCCGTACTCCTGTTCACTCTGTTGTGGATGTGATGTTCATGTACTTCCATATCATTCGAAGTGTTCGTTTCTATATCCGGTCCTTGTTGGAAAATATCTCCCAATGTCGATAATGCAGCTTCCATATGAGGCGACTCTAAAGAGACAAAATGGCTTTCGCTATTTGGTTGGACATGTTCTTCAGTTTGCCCGTTGGAATTGTTTTGTTCCGCATGAAATAAATTTGTTCCTATATGATGAAATTGTTGTTCCATTTCATGAAAGAAATGAGATAGGCCACTTTGCATTACTTGAGTTGCTTTCCAAACCTCTTCTTTTCCTTTATGTGTGTAAGATAGTATCTGTGCCATTTCTTTCTCCGCATAGTGGTGTATTCCAGAATACAATGAACCCAACACCTTGGATCCTGCTTGTTCAAAATAATCTTTGGATAACCATGCAGCGGTAGCAGTATTCCGAACAGAGGCATAACCAAATTCTCTTAAAAATGCTAATGAGGTAAAAGGTTTCCCTTCCATGATACAACTGACAATGACTTGAACGAGTTGCTTTTTCACTTCTTGTAGAGCTTGAATGGACTCAACAAGTGGTTGAATGAACAAATGATAATGTCCATATTGGAACTGGCCAGTTAAAAACGGTTCATATTCCAAAACAGTAGA
Organism: Galdieria partita; assembly: GCA_025991245.1. NCBI lineage: Eukaryota > Rhodophyta > Bangiophyceae > Galdieriales > Galdieriaceae > Galdieria > Galdieria partita. The sequence continues at coordinate 135,346 of BQMJ01000044.1, forward strand.
AAAAGCGGTCAATCGGGCCAACAACATTTCTTCTCTTTCTGCAGTTGCCGCAACTATTCTGGGAATGGCATGTAATTGGGATGCAACTCCATTCTGAACACTTTGGATCCAAGAGGCACTAGATTGTAAGTCGCGAAGAATGGAAGCTCTCCAATCAATGAGATCCTTTTCTTGTTTTGACTTGCTATCATCCGTGGGAGATATTTCATGAACATTGGACGTGGAATGAGGCTCCAACTGGTTTACATCGTTACCACTTGTTTCTTCTATTACTAGAACATTGGCATCTTCTCCATAGTCAAGAGGCTTCACTTGAATCGTCCCACTCACAACCGTTCCCTTTCTATGATATCCTACTGCCCTAAAATATCTCGACAATAACCAACTCTGCCAACTATTCATCTTTTCCATAGCTGCTGCTAACCTCTGTCTAGCTTCCATAAGTGATGAATGAGGAAATATAAATTCACTAAATACTATGGCAATAACAATTCCCAAAGAAATGTTCACAAAACGTGCCAAGGGATAATGCCATACAGCTTTGTATTCAGTTGGGCTATATTGATAAAGTATCATCGTATATAAAGTTGTACAAGTCGTCAATAGTGCTACATAATAAGGACCATTCATAAAATAGACACAGACTGTGGTGACAACTACAATAACTGCAGCTAATCCATAAGGCTCCATTGCGGACGCTTTCCAATTCATCAACAAGAATCCAATTATGCAACCAAAACCACAACCTAGAATGGTAATCAAACCACCAATAAGTGTTCCTTCAACTGTAGGAGTAAAATAAATCATAAATGACATCCATAACCAGAGTCCATCAAAATTGGTAACATATTTATAAAGTGGCGTAGTCAAAAAGATAATAATAATAATCATCTCACCAATCCACTTTTTCATAAAGTAATGAAATTCCATAGAATTCAAAAGTGCCATCCACTGAGAACGTTGTCGGGGAAAACTCTTCATAATCTGAAACCAAGTCTCAAAAGACCAAAATAAACTTCTCGTCCAACCAAATAAATTAAGATATCCTACAAAAAGTAAGTCCTCGCTTCCTTTCATGATGAGTACTTTTGATTACCTCGTCTTAATGACTTTTCATGGCGAGCAACTATCAAATGAACTAACTCTTCTTCCACATGAATGCTCGATTCCAATATGGACTTGGATAATACTATTACAAACATAAGTGGCCCCAATTCTAGTGCAGTTGATTCAGCTCCTAAGCGACTGGTGGTGTCCCAATATCGCATATAAGCATATTGAAGACTGTCTCTTAGCCTCTTCTGAATATCTTCTAGGCGTAAAAGTTGTTCTCTTGTAATACTCATCATATTCAGTTGCTCTGACATATTCTTCATACATACACATTCTCCAGTTTTCTGACAAAATGTTGCCAATATCGCAAACATTTCTTTTAGTATTGGAACCATATCATACCATCGCATTAAAGTATCTGAAGTATACTTTCTTCTCCCTCCATCAATTACGGAGCGTAAGGAGTCCACTTTTCCAATCAAGTCTTCTGTGGCATCTAAAATACGTCCCCAAAGTGCCGTCGGTTCCTTTCGAAGCATTTGAGCAATATTCGGTTCAAAGGAGCAATACGTAACCAATCTTCTCGCACGGGAAATATTTGCTCGAGCTGGAATCAAGTGATGACCTTCCATGATTGATTCTAAAAATTTTAAGCTATAGGAGCAACCTGACATCCAATCTCGTTTGAAAGGATCAATCTTTTGTAAAGAAAATGAACCAGATGGAGAAGAATAGCTCTCCAATTGTGTTTCTAGCTGAATAGAGTCTGTTTCCTGAAAACTATTTAAACCAGAAGAAGATCTTTCCATATTTTCATCATTGGCAGTCTCTTGAGATGCAATGCCATGTAACTGATACACTGAAACAACAGGATCTAACAAAATGGAAGAAACTGAAGACATCGAAGCTCCAACGTTCCTAAGAGCATCTCTAATACAAATTTTCATATCCCAAGCAGAGAATCGTGGAAAGATGAATATAGCTGGTATCAAAGAAAACAAAAGTGATAGACCAGAGGCTACCAAAGTGATTCGCATAGTATATAGAATACTTTCATTACCTAAAGTTCGTGTATCCAGTAAGTTAAACATGAAATTGATTTCTCCAGTATAATAAACCATTCCTGCAACCCGAGGATCTGAATGAAGCATAGTAAATAACGCTGTACCGATCAACGCTACTATAATAGTAATACCAACACTTTCTCGAGAAGCAAAAGCTCCCAAAGCACCAAAGCAGGCACCGAACACCAAAGCAACTGCTGTTAGGCAAGATGCTTGTATTACTATACCCAAGTGCAACTCCTGAACCAGTACAGTGAGGTTAATTATGTAGTAAATGACTGCAAGAGGAGCATCTGGAAACACTGAGAATAGTTTTGGAATAAACACAAATAGAACTGCAAATATGATACCGAAAAAAGAGCGCACAGCCATTCTGAATGGAACAGAACGAAACCAACAAGTTAAAAAGTAACGCCATCGTTGAAACTTTGTTGCTTTTTTCTGTAGCCAGTAGTCTGTGGCAGATAAGTGCTTGGTAGAAACTTGCTTCTTGTTATCTTTTTGGAATAGTCTTAGAATGGCCCAGTCTCCAAAGTTCTGCTCATAAAAATTGAGACGCTTCGTTTCCATGGATGAACAATTCGCTCCACCAAGAACACTCTTAAGAAGATTCCAAAGATCCCCCTCAAGAAGATTTCCTACAGCGAAAGTATATGGACAGCTGTCTGTCCTTGAAGCTTGTAGAATTGTTCTTAGGAGGACATCAAGTATATACTGAGCTGCTATAATTTGTTATATGTATCTCTTTAGACTCTTTTTGTTCAGAACTTTACTGAACTACTGAAGGAATGGTATTATTATATCAAGGACTTATTGCACTAGTTTTTGAACAAAACTGTGAAAAGTTATGATTCACAGTTGGGTGAAATGCTGCGTTGGACAAGTTGGCTGTTGGTTATAGGCTCCTGCTTGACTATATTGTGGGGTGGAAAGGAGCATATAGGGTACATGTCTAAAGGCGTTTCCAATGAGGAAATAAGACCTCTTTATTGTGAACAACTCCACTCTATTCCAGGCTATCAAAGTGTATATGCAGACTGGGACGAATGGTCCAAAATGGTACAAAAGAAAAATATTTCAAGTGGTCCCCTCATTGTACTATTTTATTTGCCAACTTGTTTCTTTTCACGTAACTTTTGGCCAAAGGTTGAAGCTTTAGCTAGGACATTTCCTACTGCTTGTGTGGTCACGATTCGTATGGGTTGGGAGACACCACGTTTGGGAAACCACATGATATATTCGTTTCCTACTTTATTCATTTCAAAGGATGGACTTCATTTTCATAGATATCGAGGAGAACGTGACTGGAATTCCCTCTTGAATGCAACCCAAAATATACTGGAAAAGAAAGCACAACAAACAACCATCTACTGGCCTGTCACTTTGCCTAGAGAACTTTTCTCAGTAGAGCCTCATATACAATACATGAAACACTTGTTCATTTTTGCAATTTGGTTAGGTGCAATAATAATCAAGTGGCCTTATTGGTTGAGCCGAATAAGGCTAGCACCAAATAACAATCCCTGGGATCAATATTTACTCTAGAAGACTATTACGAATTCAGAAAACTATTATGAAAACTTTACACAAAAAAATCCGGTATAATATGTTGTAGTTCGGCTTGTTTGTTTCCCGACAGTCGAGTTTTGTTTTCTCGAACGAGTTTGACCCATTCCAACAAGGATGTCTCTTGGAATATCGCTGTAGAAATCAATTTCGATAAGGAAGTTTCGTGATATTTCTTACTGGTTTCCTTCAATTGAGTAACTCTTCTTTTCCATTCCTTATAAATGATTTGCAACTCCGTTTGAAAGCGGAAACCCAAGGCATGCAGTTTTTCAATCTTTTCCATTTCCAATTGATTTTCTTTAAACAACATTCGTTGCTGTCGACACCAGTTGGTCAAAGAAGGATTCTCATACCATGCAATACTGCAATGTCCATGTTTCGAACAATATTTTGCCAATGCATCCAACTGTGCCTCCCACTCTCTTACTGAATGATTCCATCTAATCAACGTGTGTTAGTCTTTTTCCAAGGCTGTTGATGTTATAGAGGATGGATTCACAAACCGAAAACCTAGACCAACTAATTCTCTGTACTTTGCTATACTCATTTTTCCACGTCTCCATTCTTCACGAATCTTCTGAACCCAACTTGCCAAACCAGGATTCATCTCATAATCAGAGGGTACCTAAATACATTATTTCAGTTATACAACACTATACCATCTTCATAAACTTACATCACAATTTCCATAGATTGCTTTATATGCTGCCAATTCTTTGATACGGAATTTCCATTCATTTTGTGTTTCCTTAAAGTCAAAGCCAATACCCTTTAGTCGACATACTCTTTCTTCATCCAACAGCCCATAACGATATAAGAAACGTTGTTTAATAACCCAATTGTATAAAGGACGAAAAGTATCATTTCTAACTCCTTTCTCTACTTCCAAATGGCCATGTTTGCGTTGAAACTCAACAAGTTCCATAAATTTACGATTCCATCTATCTCTGCGATCATCCCATACCATTCCCAACTTGGCGAGTCGAGAATAACGCTCTTGCGATAATTTTCCTTTTCGGAATAAATGTCTTTGTCTAATGCACCAGTCATAAAGGTCTCGATATTTTGGTACTCGAGGTACTTGACTATTCCCATTCCTTTTTACAAAGGACTCATAACGCTCAAACATCTTTTCCCAGCTTTCTTCTTGACTTGGATAAAACTCAAATCCAACCACTTCCAAAGCCAACTTCTTTCTATCGGTTAATTGATTGCTACGAAATAAATCACATTGTTGTTGGATCCAATTCTCAAGGTCTTCAGTGATAGTCACACTATTCTGTAATTTATAAGCTATCCACTTTCGAAACATGGAAAGCCAAGTGGCATCTATTGAATCAGTGGAACTTTCCAGCACAATCTCCTTTTGTGGATGGTCAATTAACTCTTGTAATTTTTCAAGCCATTCAACTGCTTCTGAAGATATCTCCAATTCACAAGATAATACTGACGTAGGGAATTTCTTTGGTCGACCTTTGATGTCTGTAACTTGAAAGCCAACATTCAACAATAATTTGGCTTGATAGGAACTAATATCTCCTTTTAAAATACATACGCTTTGTTCCGCAGTCCATTCTACCCAATTTGGCAATTGTTTACAGCTTTCTTTGTTGACCATTACATGTCCAAAGATTGTACGAAATTCTAACAGAACAAGAAAATGAATAGTCCATATAAATATTTCCCTATCAGTCCATTTGGTTGAAGTCTCTTTGGGTTCCCATTCTAAAGGAGTATTGAGTGCCTTTTGATAATCTTCCTTTCTCTTCATTACCAACACTGCAGCTTCATCACCCAACATAGCCAACAATGTTAGTCTTTCTTCATCTAATTTTTCTTCTCTTATAGCTCTGTGCTGTCTACGTAACCAATTCAACAAGTTTCTATCTTTGCAATTTTCCTTATCCAAATCAATATGGCCATGCAACCTTTTATAACGATAGAGTCTTTTCCATTTCATAGCCCAAGTCTTATTTCTAGGATTCCTTTTGAATTCTTCCCATTTCTTGAGGATTTGTTGGTCTGAAAGATTGTTCCACTGCTTATCCATCTGAAAGTCCTTTCCCAAATAACTCGTTTTCCGTTGTTGAATACGCTCTGGTTTTCTACCTCTTCTCCAAGTAGGCACCAAATTCAAATAGGATAACAACTCCTTTTTTTCAGGAGCCAATATACCTTGTCTCAAAAAATATCTTTGTTTGGATAACCAGTCCATATAGGCAATTTGTTGCTCTGTTGCATCTTGTCTTTTCAAAGAATGATTATTTAAAAACAAATCGTAAACAATAGCGAAATTGTGTAACCATAACAGTTCCCGTTTTGAACGCTGTTCCATTAAGAGTACTTGAAAGAGCGGAATCTGCCATGCCTTGGTTTGTTGTAAAGCTTCTTTGCTCAGTGTCTTCTTTTTGGAGACAGTAACTGTTGCAACAGTAGGAGAAGCAGTAGTTCTACTACATAAAGCAAACGCAAGTCTTTTTCTTTGTCGAAAAACTTTAGAGTTGTGGGTCCAAAGTTTACTACGAGATATTAAGCAACAACTTGTTCGACACCTAAATAACCAGTAAACAATTCAAGATGTTGAACAACTCCCCAACAACCAACCTATACAATCCCTGATGAAATGAGCTGATATTACAAGATAGATTATTTGTATAACTTCTTTTAAAGGCGTGTTGGAAACTGAGAAAACAAATCAGTTGAGAATATCGCATTCAATCGGAAGTGGATCAAGAAACCACAAAAGAATGGCAATGTTACCTTGTTGGTTTGTGTAAGAGATGCTTTCTTATTCCGCGAATATTCTTTTTTATGGAAAGCGTTTTCAAAGGACTCGTTGTATTGGCTTTAAACTTGGTTCTTTTGGGACCCACCAACCAGAAAGAAACCTTCTTCCAAGCGTACAAACGAAAGCTTCCGTTGCCTATTATATGGGAATATTAACAAAGCGACAAAGAGAAGAAGATTCGGAAAATGACTTGGAACAATTATCTTTTGTCAAATTACCACACGAAATACTTCAACCTGTAGAATATTATTGGTCACAACTGGAACCTCACTTGAAATATCAAAGTGCAAGTGACTTGAGTGTCATCGAAAAGGCCTTGCAACTGGCATACCGAGCCCATGAATTACAAAAAAGACATAGCGGAGACCCTTTTATAACCCATCCAGTGGCTGTTGCTAATATACTTGCAGAATTGAGAATGGACCGTGACACCATAGTTGCTGGTTTATTACACGATACTGTGGAAGATACAGAAGTAACTTTGAATACAATTGAGGAATTATTTGGAGTGGAAGTACGTAGAATTGTTGAGGGAGAAACAAAAGTATCCAAATTACCGAAAATGGCTGATATCTCGATAGACAGGCAAGCTGAGAACTTAAGGCAGTTATTTATTGCCATGACGGAAGATTGGCGTATCATTATTGTAAAATTGGCCGATAGATTACACAACATGCGTACATTGCAATATATGAAACAAGCCAAGCGACATAGGATTGCCAAGGAAACGTTGGATATCTTTGCACCATTAGCACATCGTCTAGGCATGTGGCAAATCAAAGCAGAATTGGAAAGATTGGGATTTATGTATTTATTTCCATCAGAATATGAAGAAGTACGAGAGTTGGTAGAAAAGAAACTTCCTAAATATATGAGAGTGTTAGAAGAAAGTCGCCAAGCATTGAAAGCTGCTCTTCAAAATGATGTTATACTTCAACAAAGTGTTGCTGAAATTGAAGTATCAGCAAGAATCAAAGAATTGTACAGTCTGTGGAAGAAGATGCAACAACATGGTAAGGATATTGAGGATATTTATGATTTAGTTGCTTTGAGAGTCCTTATAACTCCAAAACCGATGCAGTTGGAGTGTTGTTCCTCGGATGATCCAAAATGTAATGAATGGAATTGTAAAATGCTGGAAACCTTAGAAAAATCTTTATGTTACTATACTTTGGGCATTGTACATGCTATGTGGCAGCCCTTTCCTTGTCGTGTAAAAGACTATATTGCATTTCCAAAAGAGAATGGTTATCAGTCTCTCCATACTACAGTCATGGCTGGAGGAGCTCAGGCGCCATTAGAAGTACAAATTCGTACTTTGGAAATGCATTTAGTGGCAGAATATGGAATGGCAGCACATTGGATATATAAAGATAATAGTTTTAGGATTGCTTCCAAAGCAACACGTTGGATGAATACTATTGTGGAATGGGGTGACGAGATTGCCAATAGTAGAGAGTTTGTGGAATTAGTTCGTAGAGAGTTGTTATGTAGCAGAGTATTTGTTTTTGCCAAATTTGAGTCGTATTCCGATCGTTGTTTGGAAATTTTCAATCTTCCTCGAGGTTCGACTATTGTAGATATTGCTTTTCAATTGGACAGTAGTCTTGGGTTGAGAATGACATGTGCAAGAGTCCATGGCAAGATTGTTCCTTTTTATTATATATTGGAGAATGCGGATGTCGTTACGATTACTTGTGATTCTTCAGTGGAGCCTCAAATGGAATGGATTGATTATGCAAAGACTCGCATAGCCAAACGTACTTTAAGGATATATTTTGATCAGCTGCATACAAAGCAATGCATACATGCAGGTCTTTATATCTGGAATCATTATTTTGAAAGATATGGATTGTCATTAGAGAGTTTGAGCGAGAAGGAACGCCACGAACTGGTATACTTTTTGACAGAGTTTGATGACTGGAAACGATATTGTGTTCATCTTACTTGTCTTTCTGTAAGCGAAAGGCATCAAGAGTTGGAGGATATTAGACTCGGACTAGAAACTATTCGTTATCCTCTTCTTTCTTTGCAACGAATGAAATGTACGAATGTTGATTGTTCAGAGAAGAATCTGAATTCCTTCTGGTTAAGAATCTTTGGAAAAGATAGAAACGGATTACTTTCAGATGTATCTGCAGTTATATCTCAATCTATTTCCATTATAAGACAAACCAATTCAGTTACACAAGGAAAAGAAGCCATGTTGGAATATCATGTGGAAGCGACAAGGAGAGAAATAGAAAATGTACAGCGCTTACTATTAGAAATAATGAATGTAGAAAGAGTAGTAGTGAATGATTTTTTGGGTTGATAAAGGACAGATTGGGGAAGCTTATTAGAGTAGTTGATCTTTGTTATTGACCGCTCTATTATTGATATGATTACAAATGAGTTTATTTACCAGAATACGGTTTTATGTGGGTGAATATTATGATGCATTGGCACAATATGATTTTCATCAGCCACCGAAACCTTGGTCGGAGTTTTTTCAAAAGTTCTCGTTCCCCAAACCTTCGTCTTTACTTAGACGTTTGGCAATCAACGCTGAATATTTTTCACCCAATTATTTAAGAGTGTTTCTTCTCATAATTATTTTGTATGCTGTTATGCATCCTGGAACACTTTTGGTATTGTTATTACTGCTTGGATTATGGTATGTCGCAGTATGGAATAACAGAAGAGCTTGGAGTCTGTCAAGTATTGGTTACCCGCAACGGAAGATTAGTGCAAGACTACGATTTTTCTTTTTGTCAGGGTTTACTCTGGTTGTGATAGGGTGGTCCTCCTTGTTCTTATCTTTATTTATTTACTTGGGTGCAACTTGTTTATTCATATTGCTTCATGCTTCCTTCCGAAATGTCACTTTTAGAGCCAAATGGAATGAGTTGAGGCTGCAAGTGATGGATGCTTGGTAAAGTGGATACGCATAAGATATATAAGAATTGCTTTATCTGAATGAATACATAACAATAATCGTTTATTGCATGAAGAGTTTCATAAAAGTTGAAGAGACAATATTGTCCAGTTATCCTCGCCCACGTCGATTGTAAACAAATAAGCTTGGACCTAATCTATCGAAATAGATATAGGAACCGTTCCTTTCTTTTACTTTTTTACTATCTGATGATAATAAACCTGCAATAGTATTCACCGGAGTTGCACCCGTTGGATACCATAAACCTTCCAATACCATTCGTTCGGCAATTTCTGCGGTAGTCAATGGTCGACCCGCCTTTTTTAACACATAAAGTGCCGCCAATCGACAAGGCCCGCTGACTCCCAAACTCTCAATATCTTCTTGAATATATTCCATCATTTTATCCGTATTCATATCAACATCTTGATGAGCTCTTTCAGCTACCAAACGAATAATTCTACTGTTAACATCATCCGGTTTGCGACCTGCTCTTCTATGGGATGCCACAGCTTCTTGATCATCTACTGAATGAATAGTAACAGATGAATGGCTAACTGCTTTGGATGTCCTATTACGAGGCTCCCTTCGAGCTATTCCTAAGTATTGCGAAGACTCTTCTCCAGTCTTTTCGATGCGACTTCGCTTCCAATCTTTTGCCATTTCGTGGTTGGATGCATGTTTGTGATTATCCGTTCTAACATTATTATCCATATCCACTGCAGAGTGACTGTTCTCGCAACTCTTCAATCTTCGACTAGGTCTCTCTACAAAAGGCGTACATCGCTGACATAAAATATATTGGTCTCCATAATAATAAACCTCTTCTCCTTGAAGACCTTTATCTGCTGGAACATGTGAGGCACAAAAGGAAATTGGACAAGTTCTACACTTTTTCAAAATATTCTCGTTGCTTTCTACTGCTCCACAACTCAAACAGGCGTGCCAAGGACAAATCCAATCAGAGCCTTCCACTATTTCTGACATAATACAACCGCGATGATACGTCTTACTACATCTGGGAAAACTACAAGTAATAGTTGCTTCTGGTTCTTTGCACCAAAAACATAACATATGATGAATAAAACTTTCATCAGTCTTCTTATGAACGCCATTTGATTCAATACTTTCCTTTTTTGGAATCAACAGCTTCCCTTCTCTCTCTCGTTTTCGTTGTTCCCATCTTGATTGTTCTCTCTCATTCAACCAACTACAATATTGTTGAAAGTTGTTCTCGTATCTTTCAAGTACTCTGTCATCAGGACCCGCAATATTGTTAAAGGCAAACTCAACTACTTTCCTTTCCAGTGATCTAAAAATGAGTTGTGGAAGGGCTTCAGGTGTCTCCCAATTCCTAGCTTGAGCAAAAGATACTAAAGATAACAACACAAATTGATCCTTTCGACTACTTTTTAAAGTCTCCTTTGCTTGTACGTTGAATCGAACACATAGAGGACAATACCAACCTTGCAATTGAACCAATCCCGTTGCCACTGCATATTCACCCAATATTCGAGTCACACATACTTTGCAGTAGGAACGCGTACAACCAGCACAAGTAAACAACGTTTGAGAATTTTTAGATTCACTACTGCAACAAGCACATGACTGTTCATTGGAGAATAACAGACCCTTATCAGCTAGCTCCATGCGACGCTTCTCTATTGATTCGAGACAATTTCTGCATAATCTTATACAATGAGAGGCAATAAAGGGATGAATGGAACTAAAATTCCAAGGAACTAGCGAAAGACAAATAGCACAAGGGATTAGATGAGACACAGGATGACTATCCACTTCATTGCCATCGTGAGGGCAACTCGGGATCCACTCATCCAAAAGCCACTTGGGTATCTGTGAAGACTCTAATGAAGTACTACAAACAGACATAATACTATTTCATATAAACTCGTGTTTTGAAAAAATCTTAAGAGAAAGTCTCGCTCTCTCGTTTACGAATATCGTCTCACACACAACTTGGAAGAATGGGATGTCGAATACTATTCATTGATTGAAGGAGGAAAGTATTGGAGACTATAATGATATGTATGCACTTGAACAGGTCAACTACCAAGTTTCTGAAAATGAAAAGAAGACTATACTGGATTTTGCCAAAGGTATTATGTGCCTTTGTTGTAGTTGTAGTGTAACTCGTTATTATTATTATAGGACATCGATTTTCTAGTAGCGTTGCTTTAGAAGTGTGGAAGAGAAATTTGGATAAAAACTTCTGTTCTTGTAGGTTAAAGTAGTTTTATATATATTGTTGCTAACTATATTGGTCTTCCAAGTAAGGAGTCTTTGGTCAGACACACAAGGCCACCTTGGGCATAGTTATGATTTGAAAGAAGGTTTGAATATAACTCTAGAAGAAAGTTATTTAGTGGAATGGATAAGTGAAGGTGAAGGATTGTATTTTTGGTAAGTAGAGTTTGTAAAGTGTACAAGTCCAATACCTTTTTAGTATGAAGTGGGTCATCTCGAAATATATTCACTATCTAAAGAGTGCCGAATCTTATTTATTTCCTTGCATTATTTATATCGATACTTGTGCAAGTCTTAGTATAGCAAAATGGAGTGATTGGATGAAACGACAAGGCTTGAATGTTGAATCGATACAACAGTTTTGGAACAAATTTTTCTATAATTATCGAGTTGTTGATGCGTATGAGTTTATAGCTTTGTTGAAATCTCTTCACAGCTGTTTCCAGCAGCGGACCTCATCGAATTGGATAATTGTAGATAACTTTACTTATCAGTTGGAGCCATTTGAATGTCGAGGAAATTTGCCATATTTGTTCCTGAATGAATGTTATCAACTCACCAAATTGTACAATACACTGGTAAGAAATATCTTCAATAAGATGTTTCTAAAGTCTGATTGAATATCAATTTTAAGACATTTCTAGTTACAAATATATCTTGTTCCAACCAGGAAATGAGTAAGCTCTCGTACTTTTATGCTGAGACAAAGAATTGACAACATCTTCAAGTCTCTCCATTAGAACGTTATTCTTTCCTTTTCGATATTCGTTTGTGGATACCTGAATCGCCTCCTTATGCTCTACAAAACAGATTCAAGGTTATCAAGTCTCCCTATAGTACTTATTCTTTTATCCATTCTCAAGAAAGCAATCATACCACGTTACTTGAATAAAAACAAATAAAATTGCCACCTCAAGAGCTGTCTTTTATTTCTTCTTCCACTTCTTCCTCCTTAATACTATTTCTTGGATCGCTTGGATCTGAAGTATCATAAAAAGCCTCTTTCGTGGAACCACAAGCAGGACACTTGAAAGAGTCGGTAAAAAACTTAAATTCTCGGCCTTTTGCAGGAAACAAAGAATAACCACAATTACCACACTTGAATACATGAAGAGCTGCACTTTCTTGTTCCTCTTCCAAAATAGTCTTTTCCTCTGGAATCTCTTCCGTTTCCAATTCCGCCATTCCTCTCAAGTTATTCTTACTTTCAGATGCTTCCTCTTTCTTCTTTTTGTGTTTATTGCTATACATTCTTATACCTACAATAAACACTGCCCCAAATACCCAAAAAGGAAGTGTGCCTAAACTTTCAGACTTGAGTCCCATTTTTACTTCACCTCTATCGGAGGAAGAAGAAGAAGAAGAAATAGACAAAGCTACCGACGATTCTACTTTGGAAGGATCCTTTTTAACGACTTGTAGTACAACAGGACTAGTTGGAAGAGAGGATTGTATTGCTGTACTCCACCTACTTGAATTACAATATAAGCACTTGGGTTTCATCTTTTCTTTCTTATTCGTAAAAAAACCGAGTCTTCTTTGGTTTGCTGACCAAGAAGAGACAAACATCGTCAACTTCATGTGAAACAGAGTTGGCAAGTAATGTTGTAAATTTCATTGTGGCTTTGGAATATGTTTTGTATTCAAGTAGAAAATGCCATCAAGTCAAACACTTGTAGAGAAGAAGAATGGGGAGAGACCAAAGAAACTAAAAATACTTCTTTGCTTGAAAACCAAAGCGAACAACTTGTTGGTGAACCTGTTTCTGGTGTAGAGTGGTTTGGTTCGCCTGGTGAACAAAGTTGCACTGGTAAGACCTCTTTTTTGGTTCTGTTCTAAATAATGAAACAATTGAACATATTTATAAATATAGAACATATAGAGTTCAGTGCTGGTAATCCTTTATTGGAAACCATAGTTGGAGAATTACACTTGTATCGTTCTGTGGAGAAAGGAATCTATCAAATGTCTCACGTCTTATGTGTATTGGCTGTGCCTGCTTATTTCACAGCTGCCGTTAGTTATGTACACGGGAAAAGTTTGAATGATTTTGAAAGCTATTTAGGATTTTTGTATGTTTGTAGGTCCCTTTGGAAACCATATTCGCAATTTGCGTCTTTTGAGAGACTCCCGAGCTTGTAATAGATATATGGTGCTCATTCAGTTGGATACTTTGGAAAACGCTGAAAATTTTTATCGTGAATATGAAGGCAAGTTGTTTAGTAGTATTGGACCTGAGTGTTGCCGTATTTTGTCTGTATCCAGTGTTGTCTTTCATAACACAACAAATAGCAAAGTAAGAAAAACGAATAGACAAAGATAGTTCTGGGTCTTTGACAATTTTATGTAGGTGGAAACATTTCCGGATGTTGATACAACATTGGAGCTTCCCACTTGTCCCGTATGTTTGGAAAGATTGGACTCTTCAGTATCTGGTCTCATCACAAGTCTTTGTAATCATACTTTGCACTGTAGTTGCTTGTCGAAATGGGGAGACAATTCTTGTCCAGTTTGTAGATATTGTCAGGTATTGAGAAACATATGAACACGAAAGGTTGAACTGGATAAAGTGAACTAAATGTCGATGTGATAATGATTTAGGAACCAGTTCCAGAATCTAATTCTTGTCAACGTTGTGGAACGACACAGTCACTATGGATGTGTTTGATATGTGGCCATGTTGGCTGCGGAAGATATGTGGAATTTCATGCTTTGGTTCACTTTAAGGAATCCAATCATACCTTTGCTATGGTAAGTCCTTTTCAAATGAAATGACTTGCTATATTTCAACACTCTTAGGAATTGGAATCGGGGAGAGTTTGGGATTATGTTGGTGACAATTATGTTCATAGGTGAGTGGGATATCAACGTAATATTGAAATTGATAAAGTCTAAATGATAGTAAGATTGATTGTGAACAAAACAGATGGCAAGTTGGTGGAGTTGCCATCTTTGCAAGAGGAAAGTCGAGAACGCTCACAGATTGGAGCTTCATCTTCGAGTGTCCAAGAAAGTGATACAAGTTATAAGAAGACGAATGAAAAGGAATGTGATGATTTTATGGACTCGATTCTCAAACAATATGATTATTTATTGACTAGTCAGTTGGAAAGCCAACGTGAATATTATGAACAACAGCTTGAAAAGGCAGAAGCGGATCGGTATGATAACACTTTGGTTATTATTATTCGAATGTTACTGAAATGGAGAACATATTTAGTAATCAAAAAATAGCTGAAATGGAATGCCAAATGAAGCAATTGAGGTCAGAAAACAGTGATTGGAAGAAACAGTACAAACAGTTGGAAAAAGAGAAGAAGGCACTACAAAGACAATTAGCTGAATTGGAAAAGAATGAAGAAAAGTTAAAGCAAGAGAACGCATTCTTACATTCACTCAATGAAAATTTGTTAAGAAATCAGGTAAGGATAGAGGACCCAGTATTTCATACATTGACGCCAATCTTTTCTTGACAGACGGAATGGAAAAGCAAATATAGTCAACTAGAGAAACAGTGGAGACAAGAACAGCAACAAGTACAAGAATTGCAAGAAGAATTGCGGGATCTGAGGTTTCATGTGTCCACTATGGAGACACTGTTGAGTAAAGATAACAATCAAGCATCTCTTGAAGGGACAATTGAATGTTGTCATGAGACTACGGAATGGAAAGGAGGTGATGTGATTGGTATTGCAAAAACTCCTCAACGAAAACAAAACAAAGAATCAAACAAAAGAACACCTAAAAAAAGTAATCATACTTAATCTTCTTTTGTATGCAAGTTTTCATGTAAAGGTAATAAACTATTATCGAAAAATTGTTTTTCAAAATACATTGCCTGTATGTAAGTTTGTTGTGCTTCATCCAGATATTCTGTTTCACAGTTATCCAACAATTCCTAAACAATTAGCAATATCAGCAAATAGAATATGATCATTACTATGATGATACTATAAACCTCTGCAATTCTTGTAGCTTGTTGAAAGTGTTCACTAGAATAGAATTTTATCCACCACTGGTACCTATGATACAAAACTTTAAGGTTAGTCTCAAGTTGTAAAAAGGTCCCTACGGAGGATGGGTTGTCGAATCAAGGTTCAACTCTAGAAACTCTTTCCACTTTTGTTCACCAATATAAGCATACAGTTTCATACAGGGAACCAAGGCTGCCATACAGGCATAGGGTGACCAGGATTTGCGCAGATTGGTTTGTAAGAATCGAATATATGTGTTTGTTGCACCAGTTGGTAGCGTCCTATTTGGAAATAAAGTTGCTAGTTGCTGACGTTCTTCTGCAGTGTTCTTCCAACAATAGTTTATGGTCTTTTTAACAGAGTTGTTAGGACTTACTTTGGCCAACAATAACAGTTTATGAAAAGTTTCAAAATTCTCACATCTCAAAGCCAACTCACAATAGGCTCTCGAAAACTTGTCTAAAAATAACACATCTTGACTAGAAAACTGTCTATAGAATACAAGTCAAATATTTGTAAAGCTATGCAAAAGACTCCTTTACTGAAATAACTGGGATGACAGTTTTCCTGTAACTATATCCGCAAGTAAAGTGTGCTGCAAACAGTCGTCTACAATAGTTTTGGCCTTTATAAAACATATTTCTGAGAAACGATAAACTGACTGACTATCCATATCTCAAATATTTTGGGCCAACTGAATGGCATATAATTCTTGAGCTACTTGAGCACCAGCCTCTGTTGGAACATAATTCTGTTTAGCCAACTCGAGATGTTGAAAATGTCCCAGTGGTTCTAATATGGCATCAGCTTCTACATGTACAAATAAAGTGGATGAAACTCTCCAATGACTTTGATTTCCTTGTTTAGCTTTTTGTTTCAATTCCTCTGTGATGACGACTTCATGGAAGCCTTTCTCTAAATAACCTGCAGTCAAATACTCCAATTGTGCACCAACTTGAACCAATAGACAACCATCAGGCACTTTACAAGGAATACGAATACCTTCACGAGTCCAAATAAACAGTCCTGGATAACGTGCTTTGCCATGAAGAGTAAGAAAATTCAAATCATAGTGAAAACCAGCAACGACATGACCCTTTTC
This sequence comes from Galdieria partita, assembly GCA_025991245.1. Lineage (NCBI taxonomy): Eukaryota > Rhodophyta > Bangiophyceae > Galdieriales > Galdieriaceae > Galdieria > Galdieria partita. The sequence continues at coordinate 152,078 of BQMJ01000044.1, forward strand.
ATATCTATCTATATCAACTCCTGTAGGTGCCAATAAATGAGAACCCTTTGCAAGTAATCGAAGAAAGGCATCGCGAGGTAAGTCCAATCCAATCGCCAACATTTCTGCAATAGTAAACCCTGTGGCGAGAAGTTTCTCACCCCACTTGTTCATAATAGATGGCCAGTCTGGAAAGCCTCGAGGTACCACTGGCTCAGACACCAATTCTGGATATTTACTACTCTCTGATCTCTCACCGATTCTCCACTGAAAGCGCCACTTGCAGTCTTTGCCTTTGAAGGCGGTAGGCTTGTGTTCTGGTAACAATTTCTTGGCATAAACAGAGTTGTCTCTTGGCTGTTCCGTAAATTCAGGTGTAACCCCAACCTATCACAATGTATTCTTTTGGTAATGCTTCTTGGAAGATAAAAAGAGGAGAAACTTACTTGATAATACAGTTGTGGTCTAGCATCTTCCAATTTGACCTCTGTTGGTTGTTCAAAATATCTTTCCATCATATTTAAGAAACTTTCATTGTCTTGTTGTTCCACACGTGGATCATAAATAGCTGCAGCACCATACTGCCTTAATACATTTGCAAGTTTGCGACAATCCTGTTCGGAACTCGACAAGTTTTCCTTTTCTTGAAGAAACCCATTCAAATTGATGACTGGCAATTCCATAAGAAGTGAATGTTTGACGATGGATTTGTAGACCAAGTTGTACTCTGGAAGAGCTGAAAATTCGCCAAAACTATAGAAACCCTCACAATATTATAACTTTCTCTGCTTATGAAAACTTTTTGTGGCAATGAATATTCTCCATTACCAACTGTTTCTACACTTCAACAAGGATCGGTATGAAATAAAACATCGCTCGTTGCGAGACTAACAAATAAGACAAGTGTCATGTCCTTATTCCTAAGAAGATATTTAAGGAACTTGCTCTCAAGTTGGAAGACGTAGTAACTATTTCTATATTTCGTGGATTCAACGAAGGTAATTAAGAAAGATATTCTATTGTTACTGAATTGACTTGTTCTGGATAGGAAAGACTTTTGTTGGAAGAGCGTGGCTATCTGACTTGGACGAAATGGAATGGGATCCTACAGTGTATGTAGAATCGGATACATGTTATCGTATGAACAAAAGTTGGGAATTAACTCGTAAGATATGATCTCTTTTGGGTCAAAGTAGACTCAATACCGTCAATAGAATATGATTCGTCTGAAGTAACTGCAGGTTTCTTGGCAGTTATACATATTATAAGAAGCAATCCAGTTGCCAAGTCCTTTTTAGATTATTTAATAGGACAGAGAGTACCTGTTCTTCTCAATGTAAGTATATTTCCTATTTTGTTGTTCTTTTGACGCCTTTCAATATATTTTAATTGGCTCTATCTTTTAGTCTGTAAACTATATTCAATTTCGTTCAGAAACTATTCAAGTTGATATTGTATCTTCCGAAAGCTCAAAGAAGCAAGCAGGAGAATTTTCAAATGCTACTCAATTGGTCTGGTTCGACCAAATGACTGAGTTTGCAAGACATCAGTTGGTTCCATCAAATCCTTTGGCATGTGGAAATCAAGGATGGTTATCTTGCCATGAGAAGACATTTCGGGAGATTTGCAAGTTTTTTGAGACATCCGTGGAAGATGACGTGTTGATGGACTTCATAAACGTCCAAGGAATGTTATTATGTGGACCATCAGGCATTGGAAAAACATATACGGTAAGCACTGAAAGGAAACTATAATGAATGAATAATAAGTTTCTCAAGGTTCGATTGGCAGCTAAATATTGTTCAGTTCCGTTGTTTGAGCTTCAAGGAAAAGATTTGAATACCTTTGAATATTTTGGTCAAGCTGAACAAACTTTAAGAAAGCTATTTTCCGATGCAAAGTAAGAGGAGGAGTTATCTACATTGTTTCGTTCTTATCCAAAATTTGAATAATTTTTTTAGAAGATGTTCCTCAGCACTTTTGTTTATTGACGAGTTGGATAATCTCTGTCCAAAACGTCATGAATATTCACAAAACTTGAGTCGTCGCATTGTATCTCAGTTGGCCTGTCTTTTGGATGAACTACGACAAGGTATCAATATTTAAACTAGAAAGTGTCCATTTCTCACAAATTTTATTTCATCAAGATACTAGAAAGAATCGCATTCTTTGTATCGCAGCCACGAATGATCCCTATGTTGTCGACCCAAGGTTGAGAATTCCTGGTAAGTATATGAAGAGACATATTTATAGAATCTGTACAGTTTGACACTGTTGAATTTTCAATTTAGGCCGATTAGATAAGGAAGTTATTCTTTTACCTCCTTCGGAAACAGAGCGTGAATCTATGCTGTCAAAATTTTTGCAATTTTATCATTGTCAAATAGATTCACAAATCATTTCTCGAATGGTTTATCTATCCAATGGTTTTGTTGGTATCGATTTTTCACAAGTCTTCCTTGAAAGTTTGCGTGATTGGGCAAGTACATTCAAAGACAGTCTATCACATGTGTTGTTGGAGAAGATCAAAACGCATACACCGTCTTTGCTTCGAGGACCTTTCACCTTAGGTTTGTTAAAGCCTTCTACAGAAAAATTTGTTTCTGAGAATTTTCTTATGATAGAGATTCCACCAGTTGGTTGGAATGATATTGGTGGTTATGAGAACGTAAAGCGAAGACTCGAGATGGCAGTAGAATGGCCAAGAAAATATTCCTCATTATGGAAGCACTTTCATTTGGTGAGCATATTATACTGAATCAAAGAAGAGTTTGAATAATACGTTCTCTTATATGTAGAAAACTCCACGTGGAATATTATTACAAGGTCCACCAGGCTGTAGTAAAACCACTTTGGTAAGAATTCTGAGTAGAATAGTATTCGTATTGATTCTTAATTTATATTAGGTCAAGGCAACTGCTAATGAGTCTGGACTACCTATTTTATACCTGTCTGGTGCAGAACTTTATTCATGTTTTCTAGGAGAGTCTGAAAGGTTCGCTACTGTTTTTGCTATTAAAATGACAACTAAGAAAATTCTATTAGCATACTGAGAATGGCGTTTGAAATTGCTAGATCTGTGTCTCCAAGTATCTTATTCGTTGATGAATTAGATAGTGTACTGGGGAAACGGGAACTGGAGACGGAAGGCAACCTAGTAAAGGAACGTTTGCTAAGTACATTTCTCACGGAAATGGATGGCATTGTATCTGCAGAACAAGTAAGAAAGAAGACATATGAAAGTGCCATTTGAGGGCTAGAAACTATTTGGCAATAGGTCTTGGTTATTGGTGCTACCAATCGATCCGATTTATTAGATGACGCTTTATTGCGACCTGGTCGATTTGACGAAATTATACAAGTTGATCTTCCCGATGCTTCAAGTAGGAAAAAAATATTCCAACTTTATCTTCGTGGTAGGTCATTTGAATTGAATCTTAAGAATGAAGGTATACCAAGATCGCTGATACCTTTCTTCTACCAGGAGCCAACTGTGATTCTTTCCATTGGAATGAGATTATCGAGTCGACTCAAGGATGGTCAGGAGCAGAAATTGCTAACTTGTGTCGACAGGCTGTTTTTCATGCCTTGCGTCATGACAAGACCACAGTGACGATGGAAGATCTTTGTTTCCTTTTGGAAAAGTTGAAATATAGTCAGAAAGAGAGAGTTACAAGTAAATAGAAATCAAAGGGAGAGTTCGGACTGAATAACTGATAGTTTGTTGATGAAGCATATTATAGCCTTTTCTTTTGAGTTCTAAGAGCGAACAAGAATGATTGGAATCCTTCCAAGGACAAATTGATATTGTTTGAAGAGAAAAATGCAATGTTTGGGTGATCAAGCAATGAAACGAACCTTTTTGGGAGAGAAAAATGCTCTCCTTTTGGCTTTGATGGAATTGCATCGATTTGAAATAACAAATCATATCACTTTGTTGCTTGAGTTTCGAGACAAAGACTCACTTTTGTACGTTTCATCTCTTAACTGTGTATTTGCATAGGAACAGAATGAGCGGAAAGTCTACGTTTCTTTCTTGTCTGATACTTGCTTCTTTTGCCTTGTTGACTTATGCCCATGATGGCTACCAGCAACCATATACTACAACATCGTATACACAACAACCTACTATTTATCCATGGATTGAACCTTGTTCGACTGCATGTGCAGGATGCATCTTTTGTTATCAAGTTGTAAGTAATTGTTTAAGATACATTCATGATGAAAGCGTATTTATATGACTCCTAGTATCATTTCTACTATCCATTTGGTTTGGATATGCTATATTGCAACAACTTTGGAAAATACTGTCCTATGAAATCTTCATCTAATTCCTACATGAGCTACAGTGCTTATTCTCGAGGTTATCAAGCAACCTATTCATCATACTCCTATTTGCCTTCATATTCTCCCAGTCAATACGGAGAAACAACTTCTTCATATCCCGTCAACTACGAATATCCTGAATGGTATATCGAATGTTATCAATATTGCTTTGATTGTCTCCTGTGTTATATGGAGTATGGTTTCTATTACAAAGTCGCTTCCATTAACTACAACAATGGTTATGGACAAAGCACTTATCCCACTTATTCCTCATCGCCATATATGTCGCCTTCCTATAGCATGTATCCTAGCTCCTATTAAGTTGCTACAGTGAAAGATAGTTTAATGAGGACCAGCATGACAAAGTGACAATATAAGAAAACAGCAATGCAATCAATGACCATTTTTTACTCTTTATTCTATGACTTTGAGAAAATAAAGTCAAAGTACTTTTTCGGGTCAAAAATGTTTTAATGCTATTATTAATGCACAATAGAAGAGCGATACTGTTCAATGTTTTCCCAAGTTAAAATAACCAAATCTTGTACACGTAAAGGTTTCTTGGTAAATGGACAGGTATTCTTTGGTTCTAAAACGAAATAAGCATTCAGTCAACGGTATCTTTGAAAGTTAAAATACTTACCATTTTGCAGTGCTCTTTTCCATGTACTGTAACCCAATACATGACCATAAGGTGATATAGCAGGCCTTCGAATAGGTTCTAAAGTGATAGCGTCGATAAATTCTGGAATTGGATTATCTCCATCTCTCGCATAGCCAGCAACGACAACATCTTCTTGGTCACTGGATTCAGAAAAGTTTTGTGAAGAGTTCACAATATTGTCTGATCCAGTATCCGTAGTTCTTAACTGCGGTCTACTTCGTGTTCCATGTGAACCTGGTCGATATTCTTCATCATCACTATATTCAGTATCATTCTCACTATTCTCATCGCTGCTATCTTCCCAAGAAGATTTCCTTTTCTTCTTATGCTTGCCTTTGGACTTGTTGCGTTGTCGACGGCGTTTCGGTGCGTGAGCTGTGACTGTGGCGCTGCCATCTTCTACTTGAATCTGTTTTCCAGGAAAACAAGATCTTGAGAGACACGACACTCAAACTTGCTTACTTACCTTGTTTGAGCTTTTAAATTTAAATTTTGGTTCTCCTTTTGCGTCAAAATAATAATTGTCATCCTTCACTCGTCCTTCCTTCAAAAGTCTTCTATAGAAGTTACTACATTGATAACCAACCCTTCCAGGAATTCCAATGGAAAATATTCCCCATTCATAATTCTCACCAATTTTGCACTCCTTTAATCTTTCAAAAAATAACTTCTCTTCCTCTTTCGTCCAAGCACCGTAACGTTGTTCCTCATTCGGTGCGTTGAATCTATAGTAATATGCGTTGGGATTTTCATCAATCTATCAATCATTTAGACCATTAGGAAGAAATCAAAAGTGCGACATTATACGGACCGATTGATATGCCTTGATTCGAGCTTCCGACCACCCATCCATAGAACCAGATTCCTTCACTCTCTTCAAAGCATCATCTAAGCGAAGTCTACCATCTTCTTTCCTGCCAATTCGAATTCCACTAAAACTCACGTGGGTGCATTTTCTGCTCTTGCGTTGCCTTTTCAATCCACTCCGATCAGCAAACACTTCAGTTGAATGGTCATTGATAGAATGAGCTCTTTTTTCCTCATGCTTTTTCGCAATTCTTTTCCTTATGTGATGCCAAAAGCCATCTGTTGCGAATTTACAAGCAGCTTCGTCTTCAGGTGTATTAGTAATAGTATCGTCATATCTTCTCTCTTCCTTGCAAAATTCAATAGACTCCAAGCACTCCTATTATTGACTTTCAGCTGTTTCTCAAAAATTCATCGAAACAACTTTGCAATACCTCGTCAGTCAAATAAGGATATAGGCTCTGAAGCTTATCTATTTTCCTTTGATTTTCTCTTTTTTCAAATTCTTCATACTTCTTGCGTTGTTCTGCTACTCGCATGGCTATTATCTTCATCTCCTCCTCAGTTAATTCATCTTCGAAGACGTTTTCTTTTCGGACCGTTCTTGCTACCGTCTCTGTTATGATTCATATTTCAAGGTTTGGAAACACCGTGTTCAAAGCAAACATGCATACCTGGATTTTCTTCAGGCTGGTTCTCTTTCTCCTCTTGCTCCAATCGTTTAACTTCCTCCTTGATCGGGTCGATACCACCATTTTCTTGCCTTTTCGACCAATTTTCTCTCAAGATCTTTATTAGAGAACTGTAATCGATGTCCTTTTGTATATTTTTATACTGATATGTTCGCAACTTGCAGGTTTCAGGGGGAGCTGGAAAGAACATTGCTTGAGAAGCAGCCATTCTTTATCAAAAAGGAGAAATGGCCAATTTTAAATTTGGGCGCCAATTGCTTTGAAATTTCCCATTTGGCATTTATTTCCAATCATCCCACCACACAATGCAACAATGCTCTATTCTGAAGGTTGCTTCAAGTTTTCGATCCCTTTGGTAATTTTTGCTTGTTCCACATAGTCTCCAACTTTGAAGTCTTGAAGATATTCTTGGCCATTTATAGTATAACCAAATACTTGAAAAAATTAGGGGAATGATGCCATAATCTCAGTCATAATGGTAGCCTTACCTGCATATCTACCATCCAACAAGTTTCGTCCAGCAGGAGTTAATTCTGGATCAAATAATAGCCAAAAGAACTGAGAGCTGCCACTATTAGCATCAAATTCCTCCCGTGCCTGTTCAAAACAGTGTAAAACGTTTTGCGAGTCCATTCCATTTCAAATGAATATCAAACCATTGCTAATGTACCATAAGCAGTAAAAGGAAGCATAGTTGCTGCTGCACCTCTTCCATCATCTTCCAAAGTAATGCCATAAGTGGGAGCCTAACAATACGTTGCCATGAAACTACATTCAGAGAGTCTTTGCATTATGGGATACCTTACCTTGTCTCCTTTGGCAAATACTTCCAAGGGAATAAGCCTCTTCTTCTTTGTCTGAGGATCTACAAAACCATCCTATCCAATTGCCCTTTTGAGTTTAATTCAATGTACAAAAAGAGTTACTTACATCCGGTCCTTCTGGATCACCTGTCTGTATGACAAATCCGTCGGAGCGAATCACTTTCATGCCGTCATAAAACCCCCGATTCACCAAATCAACGAAACATCCTCCAGTTACGGGAGCTGAATATCCATCAATGACCAAAGTTAAGTAGCCTTTGTCAAACAGTTGGCCATCAAGATCAAATTTCTGGTTGTTAGCCTTCTTCAGAGTCATTTCGACAACTGCTCGTCCTTTCAGCTGTGGTAAGTAGTCGTACTCTTTAGGAACCTAAACGTATATTCATTATCATCCAGGTGAAAGTTCTTATGATGGATGATTCACACCTCATAAGGAAACTCTTTCACCATATCCTCCTCCAATGTGCCTATATCTCTTAAAATGTCGGCATTAGCTAAAACTATCTGCATTTCCACTCATTCCTACATTCTGTCTTGTTCTAAGAAGCATATTCCTACCTTTTCTGAATCTCTTTGTGATATTATTTGTCTTAAAGAAGGCATTTTATGTGAAACGAGTGTATCCAACATGGCTTGAGCCTCTGTTCTTTTAGAATCCAGGACATTGAACAAAATTTCGTCCTTTTGTTTATCCAACATGCTGTTCGCTTGTTTAAACTCTTGTTCGATCTAAGGAACCGCATAGTCAATACTTTCTACTTAAAGCGACAAAAAAGTCAACTACTTTGGTCCACGAACGAGTTCTGATGTCCTTTGGTATCCACTCAAGTGCATGTTGGATTTTTCGAATAGTCTTATTCTCTATGGGAAGCGCATTTCGTAGTATAGCTTCCGGATCCTAATATTATAGATAACTTTTGGAATATTAAAATTGAAGATCATAAACTATCTCACTTTAACAACAGGTTCATTAGTGCCTGGAGCAAACCTATTTTTTGCAGCCAATGCTGGAATATTTCCAAAAGTCCCGTTGGTGATGTTAAACTCAACTAGTATACAGACTAGATCAAAGGTAACTTTTGAAGGTTGGTAGACACATACTCGGAGAAAGTATTAGACAAGACGTCATAGCCAAAATGATTATTGCTCTATTACGTCTATTCCATTCTCGACAAAGACTAGTATCCAATATTTTTACGAGATTATTTAAGCTATTCTGAAAGTTTCTGGATATACACTTGATTCTCATAGCAGAACAATGTAAGTTGCGTGGCTTTCTACTAATTCTTGACCACCTCCTAGTTAACACTAGTGAAATACAACCCTCCTGAGATATTGATCGATCGTACGTATTACCATATATCAAAAATTTTGAGCTGTGTAAGCCAGTACAACCCAAGTTCAGAGAAGCCACAAAAAAATACTGATCCGCTATCATATCCTCTCTTTCCTTGAGAATGAATGAATGGGGAGCAGTTAAGCAATCTGATTCTTTTGTGGTCCATTCTCTTACTTTTTGTTAGAAACATGAATACTTTTATTAGCGCTATGTATTCCTTGTCCAATTGTACAAGAACGAGAAGAAATCAAAGCCTTTGTTGCGCCTTTTGTTCTTCATCAATGAGTTGCTATTCTTTTGCTAGAGCAAGGCCCCTTGAGTTATTTCCAACTTGTAACTGTATTAGAATACTCCAGAGTGGTTTTCAGAAAAGTCCTCTGTTAAAGGAGCCCTGGTTTATTCTTGCAAAGTATAAAAGAAGGAAGTGTGTAAAGCACAAGAGACTAGATTGGACTGCTCAGGACACTAGTTGGACGTCCTCTCTTCAAGATACTCTTGAACTTCTAGCTGCTACTGTTGCAATTGTCCCAGTTTTCAAAAGGTATTCTGTATTCTTCAACTATTTAGTTCATTTTATTTGAATGTTGAAACATTCAATATTCTAGGATTAATCTATCTCCTGTTTTGGGGTTTCTTCTCTCTGGTGTTATCCTAGGGCCACATGGTTTTCGTTTAGTAAAAGATGTTGAAGACATCAAGCACCTTGCAGATTTTGGCGTGCTATTCTTATTATTTGAAATGGGCCTGGAACTATCTATCGACCGATTACGAAAACTCAGAAAATACGCGTTTGGTTTGGGTTCCTTACAAATGCTTGCAACTGGTTCCATTTTTTTGTTTATTTCTCATGCCTTAGGAGCTAGTATTCCTGAGAGTTTCGTTATTGGTGGTAAGTTTGTATGAATTGTCATTATTTCTTGTATAATGAAGCTTTACTGATTAAGGCGCACTTGCTATGTCGTCATCGGCATTCGTATTGCAGTTGCTTGGAGAAAGAGGGGAAAGACAAAGCAAAACTGGGTTGGCAACTTTTGGTATTCTCCTGCTACAAGACGTAGCAGTTGTTCCTTTGTTGGTCGTTTTACCTCTGATGCAAAATTTTCGGTGAGTTTTTGTCTGTACTGAAGAAACAATTCTTGATATTTGGACCCAAAAATGGTTTATGTAGCCATCTTTCTCTTTTTGAAGTGGAGCAAATGTTGCAGATGTTGGGAATGACCTCCTTGAAGGCTTTGGCTGTTTTAAATTGCATTGTAATTGATTTTTATGTTAGAAGAGATAGCTTCTCAGCATCAAACTTAGGTTTTGATTGGAGGTTTTTTATTAAGGCGTCTTTTCCAATTTGTGTCTGGTTCAGGTGATGCAGAAGCATTTACTGCGACAGTACTGTTAACTGTGCTTGGAACTGGATGGTTGACTGGACAGTAAGTTAATGATTGTAGGGAAATCCTTGAAGCTTTAAATTTTCCAAGGTTCGGTCTTTCAATGACTCTTGGTGCTTTTGTAGCTGGAGTATTGTTGGCTGAAAGCAATTTTCGCAATCGCATCAAGGCAGATACCGATCCATTTCGAGGTCTTTTATTGGGACTTTTCTTTATCACAACTGGAATGAGCATTGATTTGCATTTGGCACTAGAATATCCCATACAAGTAAATTTGCATTTGGTTTGTTGTTACTTGTGCAGGCTCATTTGCTGTACTGTTTTAAACTAGTTATGTACTTTAATTGGTGCTATTATCCTGATCAAGTCATTTGTTGTTATTGGATTATCACTTCCGTTTGGTCTCAGTCTTTCGGAAGCAGTCGAAGTTGGATTTTTGTTAGGTCAAGGCGGAGAATTCGCGTTTGTTCTTTTTGCTTTAGCAAGCAATTTGGTTGGTTTCCTCTGTTCTCTTATCATTCCGCATACTGAATAGAAATGACCAAGGGTATTTTGCCGGAAATCGTCAATGATCTTCTCATTGCAGCTGTCGTTTGTAGCATGGCATTGACACCATTTTTGGCAGATTTGGGCACAAAGTTGGTAAGTTCGTTATTATTACAATAGTTGTATGCAGAAAGTTGAGTCCTATCACAGTCATTGTGGATTGCAAAGCGAAGTTCAGTCTCTTATTCATTCACCGGCGTTACTTTAGAAGACACTTTGGCAACTTCTGAAGATAATGTTTTCAATGGAGAAATTCCTAATAGGGTAGAAACAGAAAGGAAGCCAGTCGTTCTTTGTGGTTTTGGTCCAGAAGGACGAATGATTGGTCGTATGTTGATGGAGAAGAAGATTACGTTCATTGCTGTAGATAAAAATAAGAGTGTCATCAGAGATGCTTTAGCGGAAGGTTGGCAAGTATTTTAAAAACATTACCTGCATCATTTTGAGTATCTTTAACAGGGCTTCCTTGTATCTATGGTGACTTGTTTGATCCAAGCTCTCTTCGTTCCGATGTGTTTGGCTATCCTGATGTCTTTGTCATAACAAGTGACGATGTAAGTGAAGAGCTACGCGTTTCTTAGCATTGACACAGTTATGAATGATTTCGTTCAGATCGTTGTGGCGTCGAAAATATTCCAGTCGATTCGCAGTACATTTCCTGAAGCTCATACATTTGCATTGACTCCTTCTTTGAAGCAAAAAAGGCGACTAAGGTCTTTGGGAGTTGAATTTGTGTAAGTTACTCATGTCTAGTGTTCTCTTTCCATGAAACAATGCTTGTTTCTTCAAGGTTTTCAGAAAGTTATGAGGCTTCAATACAAGTCGGTGGGGCGGTTTTAGAGTTTCTTGGACTTACGAAATCTGATGTGCTGGCATTGAAGCGCTCAGTAAGACTTTTGAAACTTTCAGAAAAACATTTATCTTATGTCTACATATAGTACCGAATGAGCGAAAGTATCCAGGAAGAATTTGCCAAGGTGGAAGATTTCAGTGAACGGCTACGAAAAATAACAGAAGAAGACAATCTCTTGGACCAGAGAAACGCCCTGAGTCATCATCCCGACTATGATATGAATGGAACTTCCGAAACTATAAATTGTGCCCACAGAGTCGAAGAGAGGAACAATGAAGAGACAGCTGTCCATCGGGAATCCCATTGAAAAATGAAATTCGCGCCCATTTTTCCTTCGTGTCTCACTTAAGGAACTATGTGGCCATATGCAGCTCATTCACATCAAAGACCACGAAACAACAAGCTACACTCAGAGGACTTACAAGAGAGAAAAATAGGTATATATGGAAGCTTGAAGTTCTTGAGTAAGAAATTTTCCCAAGGTCAGCCTTTTTATAAGACTTTAGCGCGATTTTACGAAGTCAGTTTGAACTTGAATGGTTTATTGAACAAAGAGGCATATAATTACGAAGAAGCTGCTGAGCGTGTTAGCGAGGTTGTATTTGTTCTTGGCACACTAGGAGTTTCAGATATAAAAACGAAAAGGCTCGAAGGTTTATGCGACAAACTTCTTCTTAAGGACGATATTGCAGTTTCTCTTCTCATTTTACTATTACAGCTAACGAACTATGAAACTCTTCAACAGAGAGAACAAGAGTCTTCTTTGGAAAGATTCTTTGAACGAAAAGCTCACCGTCGAACGATAACCCTATCCAAAGATACTTTTCGGAAGGAAGAACTTTCCAACCTTGTCAAAGAGCCTAGAGACTTGTCCAAGTTTTATTGGAAGCACAATAGAAAATTGAGTCTACAACTAGATGCATTTGCAGAATCGACTGGGGAGTCTGTAGAAATGAAAGATCTTACTGGGTCTTCTGCTGGTTTTTTGTCTCCTCGTTCACAAACACATCGAAAGAATGCCTTTATGAGTCGTTCCAATGGTTACGTAACCAAAGATGCTGGACAAGAAGTAGATAAGAAGCAGGACATGGAAGGAACTTCAACTACTCCTCCAAAGAGTATTTTTGATTTTACTGAGAAAACGTACCAAGCTCTCTATCATAAACATTTTGGCTCGAGGTCTAAAAGCTGGATTCCTCCGAATCATCCATTGATATTTGAAAGTGCAATATGGTCACTAATTTCAAATGTTTCTTTTCTGATTCGGAAGAATCCCCTTGGCGGTTTTGAACCTGTTGCTTCACGTTTACAGCCATGTGCCCGTAGTATTCTTGGAGAATTTGGGGCAATCGCAACAGAACTGTTTGAAATGAATAGGACCATTTCACGTTTGCGGGAGAATAGCAATCCAATTTTGCTAGGATTTGCAAAGGCATTACGGGATGAAATCGATCGATATAGTAACAACGTTTTGCCTCTTATAACGACTATCAGATACAAAGTTTATCTAGATGAACAGGAAAATCTTCCCATATTTGGCTTAATACAACAAATTCGAAAGGTAGCTATCCAATTGCATGAATGTGTGGCAATCATGAAATTCATCATGCCATATGAAGAAACGGATCCTTGTCAACTGCTGCTAGGTCTGTATCATTATCAAAAGGAACACTTAGAGTTGGACAAAAAAGATAGCCTTGGGGAACGGTTGTTTTTAAAGGTGCTCGTTCCGTATTTATTTTCTCTGCGCAGAATAGCTTTGTACGGTAGCCAGTTTTGTTTTGACAATGATGATAATACTGCTTTGGTTCTGCAGTTAACTGTGAAGTTGTTTGAGAATATGCTTCCCATGAAGGTCAAATTTATGGTTGATAAAGCAGCTTATGGTGTGGACATTTTGTGGTCTATCAATCCACAGCATCCATTTTTTTCTAGTAATCGTGAAGCACTTTGTACAGTTCCTAGTGTTGACTCTATTGATATCAATTCCATTGAGCAGCAAGTTGAGGAGCACTTTAATGGCATTTCGAAAGAATTGTTGGAAAGTTGTATTTCCAAGAAGGCGCAACATCACCAGAATTCCTTTATATATACAAAACCTCATGAAGATGAGAGTCTTATTGAGGTGGAAGATGCTTCTAAGAAAGTTGAATTAAGCCACTCCGACGATGAGTTGTCTTGGCTATCGTCGGAGTCGGATGATTCGACGGAACCGGTGAAAGTAAGTAGGGGACATGCTATGGAACTTTTGCCATTAGAATCAAACAAACACAACTGCATTATGAACAAATCCTTAAATATTTACTCAGCTAATGTATCGTCCTTATGGGAAAGTTCTGTATGTTTCAAAGATAAATTAGCCCATCTGGAATGCGAAAGTGTAGATACACCATTTGATAAGTTCGTTTCAGAGTTGGCTTTGTCGTGTATTAGAGGCATTTATTATCATGTACAACAATATCTTTGGTGGGTTATGGAAGAAGAAATTGAAATATTTGATCACTTCAGAGCCGTTCGTGACTATCTGCTTTTGAATAGAGGAGATTTTTTTCTAGAATTGTGTCAGTCCGTATATAACATTTCTTGTAGTGAATGGTTTATGGGCGGTACTGAAGCTGAGGCAAGGTTGCAGTTGGCCTTTGAACAAGCTATTCTGAGTTCTTCCGCATCGTGGGATCCTCGCATAAGATACTTTGGATTTTTAATGGACAAAGATGGAAATACAGATTATAATACACATGTATATAGTCAAATCCTACTTCAATGGAAGCCTTCGAATCTTGTTGAAGCGTCGCTTTTTGAATCTTCAACATTGGAGGTTTATTCGCATATTTTTCATTTTGCTTTCAAATTGAAGAGTGCAAGCTATTTGTTGCGTCAGCTTTATGTGTCAATATCTCACTTCCCTTCCTATTGGCAAGGCGTTCAACGGAAAGCACATATATTACGATTTCAGCTTATGCAATTCATCAATGCACTATTACAGTTCTACGATCATGGTTTACTTGAAGGAAACTGGTTTCGCTTTCTTCGAGAAGCAAAAAAGTCTAATGATATTTGGGAATTGAGGAATCTTCATTTACAATTTCTAGATGAAGCTTTGAGTTATATTTTTGGGAACCAGAATCCCCTTGCATCAGATGTCAACCGTATCCTTGGAGAAATTATTAATTTTGAACTTGACACGAGGAAAGCTCTTCGACATTCGAACGTATCGAACATATCCATGCTGGGTCGAAGAATTGAAGTTTTGTCTTCTATGCTTTCTCAATTCTATGACAAAATGCTATTTTTGGACAAGAAGTCTAAAATGATATCTACAGAATGGATAATATTAATGACTTACTTTGGTATCAATGGGGAATGAACGAATCAATGTTAAGTTTTGGCAACTCTGTTTGGCATTGACTGTTTGTTTATAGTGTGCGGTTATTTTCAACATACATGATATCAGTTGAGATCTCTTTCCCAGATAAAAAGTTTACGATACATTCAATAACCTTTGGTTGAAACAGCAAACTATTATGAGTACCTCGGACAAGTAGCCGATAATGAGGTTGATTGAGCATCGTTTCTTCGACTTCTACAACTCCATCATTTCTTCCCTCCAATAGAGGGTTCAAACGACCCTATCAACTATCATAAGATGTTCGATATATGCTGAATTGTTGTCTATTTACCATTTCTGCTGCAATGACCAAGACCAGACTGGAAGGTGGAAAGCAGGGCATATCTTCAAACTCTTACAATTTCGACTTGATTATTTGAAAGTTTATGGAAAATGATAGATTTACCTTGGGCAGACATTGTCATAAGCTGTCGACCTGTACAGTCGCCGATTATCCACTTGGAAGTGACTTCCATCCATTTAGGTAACTTTCCTCCTAATTCTCTAGACTGCAGATATCTTGCAAATTTGCTGCCTTTCAAAGGTGGTACTAACAAAACAAGACGTCCTGATTTTGCTGCTTCTGGACAGTTTGGTTGCGCGAGAGCGATACGAAGTATTATTGCACCAAGTGAATGTGTTACAAAGTGAAACTTTGAAGTACGTCTTAAAGATAAACTGTTCAAGACGTCTACTAAGTTGCACGCGTGGTTTAGGATGAAGTCTTCCCTCGAAGGATAACCAAAGTTCGATACAGAGAAACCTTTTCTTTTTAATATTGTAGCTAAAGGTAACAACTGAATAAAACTGAGCTCATTCTTTCCAACAACCAAAGACAACAAAATACCTACCTGGTATCGGAAACCTAGGAACCCATGCAATAGCACAACTCGGTCTGCTTGCAAATGACTAGAAGAATCTGTAAACTGCCTCCTGAAAAAGTTATTTCTCAAGAAAAGTGTTTGAAAAAGCCGAGTTGAGTTGATACGCATATCTCTTCTCACAATACCAATAGATTGTGTATCGTTCGATGTTCATCAACTTTTATTGGTGTCTCGCCTCAATTTGTTTCTGTCAATGCAATTATCTTCCAAAGCTGTTGTATTCGGTTTTATTTGCTCTGTTTACCAATCTCATACTGGATGTTCAAAGCACTCTTTTGCTAAACGTCCTTGTTGGGATAGACAGCATAGGTGGATTACTGGAAGAACGTCGATACATCGAAGGAGATGTAACTCGTTTGGGAAAGCTGCAAAGATAGGTCATTCTCTGTTGTATGTGAGGTCAGAAGCAGATTTATTCGGGCACGATATGAGAGCAAACAAGTCTCATAGAATTCACAAGCCATTTGAGACACATTCAACAGCTGAAGATGGCTTTGTTTTGGAAGAGGAAGAAGAACGTATTGATGAAGCTGAGAGCTCAGGTAGTTCACGTCTTCCTGGTTCGTATTTGAGTTGCTTTTGTAATCGCTACTTTTAATTCTCTTTTCGTTTTAGTATTGCTATTAGACAGACCTGTACGTATTGATCAGAAAAGGAAATTCAGTTGGAACGATTTCTTTCTGGTATTGGTTTTAGTAGCCGTTGTGTATGCAGTTGTATCGACTTTCTCTCATGTTTTTGCTGGAATATCTCCTTCAGAACATGCAATAAGCACGAATCCAAAGTCGCTGCCTTGGCAAGTAATCGTTCTTGATTTCTATCATTCATGTGTTTACTTTCTCATCAAACAGGTATGCCCTGCAAAGTACTCTTCGCATCTTTTTAGCGTACATTATATCTCTTCTTTTTGCTCTTGTTTATGCTTATCTCGCCTACAGAGTGGAATTTGCAGCACAATTTCTACTGTTGGTTTTGGACATTCTCCAGTCGATTCCTTTATTATCTTTCCTTCCAGGTGTTGTACTGGGTATAATCTATCTTTTTCCCGGTCAGAGAATAGGAGAAGAGATTGCTGCAATACTTTTACTATTCACTAGTATGGCATGGAACATTGTTTTTTGTTTCTATCAGAGTCTTTGTGGTATCCCAAAGGATTTGAATGAAGCAGCAGAAATATTTCGTTTGAATCCTTGGAAACGTTTTTGGTTGTTAGAATTACCTTCAGGTGCTACTTCTCTCGTGTGGAATTCTATCATTTCAGTAGCCGGTGGCTGGTTCTTTTTAATAAGTATTGAGTCGTTTACTTTGGGAAATCAGGATTTTCGCATTCCGGGTTTGGGAAGTTTCCTAGCTTTGGCAGCTAATGAAGGAAAGTTGCGGTCTATCTGGTTTGGTCTAGCAACCATTATCTTGGTTATTGTCGTTCTCAACTACTTAATTTGGTGGTAAACTCTTTTTGATATTTCTTATTTCTTTCATAACTGATGACATGACAAATGTGTAGGCCTTTGATTTCCTGGACAGAGAAATTCAGCTACAGTTATCAAAGAAATGCAGAGACCAGTCGATCTTCTGTTCTCAACTTTTTACAACGTTCATCTTTATTACGCAACTTTCATGACCGATTTTTTGTTCCCTTTTGGGATTGGTTTGTTAATTTGGAGTTGAAACAAGTTGAAACAAAGTCCTCCGTGTCTTTATATTCAATTCGGGTGAACTTGTTGAAACGAAAGCTCATGAGAATGATTCCCTCTCTCTTTGTTGGTGCATTCTGGATATTTACTATTATTGGCGTCTATGCAGCTTCTAATGTGCTGCGTAGCTTAAGTTTTCTTATTTGGAAGAGGTTGCTGATAGCTTCCTTGTTGACATGTGCAAGAGTAGTTGTAGCGCTTGCATTATCCTTAATACTTACTGTTCCAGTAGGAGTCATGATAGGGAGAAATCAGAAACTTTCTGTTTATTTACAACCCGTAGTGCAAATTGCTGCTTCAGTCCCAGCCACTGCTTTATTTCCATTTCTTGTATTGGCACTTACTAGAATTGGTGGTGGTTTAGAGATTGGCTCTATAGTCTTGATGATGTTGGGTACGATGTGGTATATTTTGTTTAATGTCATTGCAGGAGCACAAGCCATTCCTTTTGAGTTCTTTGAAGTTGACAAAATATATGGCAAAGGAGATCGTTTTCTTAGGTGGAAAACTTTGATACTTCCAGGAATTTTTCCTTATCTTATCACCGGTATTGTAACTGCAGTTGGTGGAGCATGGAATGCTTCTATTGTATCGGAATATGTACATTTTCAAGGAATTCTTGTAAAGACTGAAGGTTTGGGAGCCATCATTTCTGAAGCAGCAGCTACTGGAAATTATCCTTTATTATTAGCCAGTACTGTAGTTATGAGTGGCTTAGTATTATTTACAAATCGTTTCATTTGGAATCCATTGTATCGTTTGGCACAAGAGCGTTTCCGTATTTCCTAAGTGACGTGAAAAATTTGGATGTCTCCTCTATGGAATATCGACTTGTTTGCTTATATAACTTTATTTGAAGAAGAAATTTACGACTATTTATTCTTGTTTTTTCTATTTTTGGCTGCTATTACGTTTCCACTTTTACTAGTCGTGGATGCACCTTACGGAAAGTTGTTTTCTTCAAGCTGGGGACCAACCGTTCGAACGGATATTGGTTGGATCATACAAGAAGCTCCCGCTTTTTTCTTATTTTTATGGTTTGCTCTTAAAGGGAGTAGTCGTTTGAAGGAGCCTTCATATATGTTGCTATCCTCGATGTTTTTGGGACATTACTTACAACGTGCGTTCATTTTTCCTCTTCTCATGAAAACACCGGGGAAACCAACGTCTTTGATTGTTGTCTTATCAGCTTTTGGGTGGAATGTTATCAATGGATATCTGGTTGGAAGAGGGCTCTTTCACTTTGAGGCCAAACTTTCAAGAGATTGGTATCAAAGCCCGATTTTTATAGCTGGAGCGCTATGCTGGTTGTGTGGGTTTGTTATTAATTTACATAGTGATCATATTCTTCGGAATTTAAGGAAACCTGGTGAGAAAGGATATAAAATACCTCACGGAGGTCTCTTTCGTTGGGTTTCTTGTGCAAACTATTTTGGAGAAATGGTGGAATGGTCTGGTTGGGCTTTGGCCTCGCAGTCACTTGCTGGAGCGTTGTTTGTGTTTTGGACTGTAGCTAATTTATTACCTCGAGCCATCCGATATCATCAATGGTATATTCAAAAGTTTTCTAGTTATGTTACTTTAAATCGTAAAGCTTGTATTCCTTTTCTGATATGACACTCGTATAAAGGATCCATTTTATTCATGCTCATTACATTTTATCTATTTGGTTATTTTGGCATTGATTATTGATGGATCCACTAGAAACAGCCATTTATGAGAGCCTAGACCCATTGATAACACAAGATAAACGCTTAAGAGCTTTAGAAACTCTTGAAAAGGTATTTCGTTTATCTTTTGAATTCAAGAAGACCAAAACCTAAAGCACTGCAAGGCAAAAGCAGCAGATAACAGTTGGCAGATATTTTTGGAAAAGCTATTTCGAACGACCAAGGTGGAGGTTCGGTTCTGGTGCATACAAAATTTGAGTGATATTATCACTAGTTCAAGTTGGAGTAGTTTGAATACTCCCATCAGGTTGTTTCTGCGTGAGGAGCTTACTTTTTATTATTTTGGAGTACACGTTGAAGAGTGGAATGGTCTTGGTGAAGCAGTGGAGAATTGGAAACAATGGACAAACTTACTTTCAGAAACCTCTTTGGAAGCCAATATTCCCAACTTTGTGAGGAACAAATATGCTCAGTTGCTTTCTTCTTTGGTTGCCCAAGAATATCCGCACTCCTGGCCTAACCTGTTTCGTCGGTTGTTTGCTATATTACCCGAAATAGAAAATATGAAACAGGCCACGTTTGATTCCGATATTGAATTGCTTCATAGATTCTTTCTGGTTTTACATTGTTTGGATGAAGATTATGTTTCTCTCTCTGCCATACAACGCTGTGGAGAAGTGGGTACTAGACTAAGGGATGGTCTCAGAAGTGATTGTATTCAACAAGTCGTGAGATTGACTATTCAACTAACCCATTTGTATCATATAACCAACAATGCTAAATTTGATGAGGTTTGTTGTTTAGCATTGGATATTTGCCGTAGATTTGTAGAATGGATTGATATTTCTTTGGTGATAGACGAAATGTTTATTTCTACCATATTTTCGATGATGACTCAATCAGGGAAACATTGTGCCAAGTCCATTGCTGCTCGTATATTTTCGGAGATAATTTCCAAAAAGATGAACTTGGAGAGCAAATATCAACTTTTGCATTCACTTAATCTTGCTGAGTTTTTGAATCAACTGAGCGCAGTTCTAAATGGAGCATCCCCAAATGATTCTATACGGGAGAGCCGGGATGCTGTAGATTATCTAGAGCAATTTGGTTATCATTCATTTGAAGTTGAAATTGTTGCTTTGGTGAATGTCATTGCTACGGAAGCTCTTGAGTTGATTAGAGCTTTGAGAACACGTTTGTTGTCTTCAATAGATATGTCAAAAGTGATCGATTGGATTCGTAGTTGTTTTCCAGTCATGACCAAGTGTTTTCAGTTAGAAGATGATAAGATTGGTCGAGATACTTTCGAGTTTTTTATGAGCTATATTAGCAATTGTAGGGATATATCTGACGAGATTGGTTGTACTGTTATTTTATCCATCATTTGGGAGCAAGTCACATTGACCGAAGAAAAGACTTTAACGGAAGAAAAGTTTGTACAGTTTCAACAACAGCGAGGGCGATTCCTGACTCTATTTAAGAATGTTTGTCGTGTCTATCCTGCATTGGCTATGGAAACCCTTCAAAATCATTTAGAAAAGCTACATCAGAGACAAGGATGGGATATGCAAACTTTGAAAGAGATGGAATGCATTTATTGCTTGACGAATGCTTTTGTAGAATTGAAAAAGACAAACGAATGGGATTATCTCATATTTCAAATTTTGTCGGTGTTACCCAAACTTGAGTGGTTTTCTGAATTGAGTGATTTTTATGCGCCTAGTCAATATTGGATAATCGAGCAACTCAACATCAGCTATGATGATTTGCTAAGTCATTCTATGAATTTAGTTGAATCTGATATGTCATTAATGTATAATGTTCTTGTTCTTTTGATGGATCAGAGAGGATTGCGGAATCCGTATTCATTTAAACTTCGCAATAAGGCAGCATTGAGCTTACTGAGGTTGGCACGTCCCTTGAGACAAATGTTAGCTACTCAATTCATGGAGCTTATAATAACCAATCTCGAATCTGTTATTTTGCAATCAAGTCAGAATTTACATTCCTCACATATTCTTCAGTTGGATCGAAATGATTATATTGGTTCTTTAGAAAAGTTGTCTTTAATAGAAGTCGTTGGAATTGTCTTGGGAAGTTGTTGGGATCTGGGGTTTTCTAAAGAATGTCAAATGAGATTAGAAAGTTGGTTGATTAGACTGATTACGACTTTAGAGTTTTGTATAGCCACAGAAAATGTGTCACTAGGTAATTATATAATGGAGGCGCTAACTTGTATTGCCAAAGGTTTTACATTAGATAGACAAGATCGAGAGAATAACAAAACTTCTCGCAACAGAAATTGTGAATCCTTACAGCAAGATTTGAATGTGTTTTCTCAGGAACGAATCCTTCCCAATTCTATTGATGATCTTATAAGTTGTTGGAAAAGATGCTTTCCTCTTGTATTTCAATTTTTACAAAGTTATGGCTCTTTATCAGTTACCAAAGAGAAATGTTTGGTGTTTTTGCATCGCATGGTGGAAACACTTGGAGAAGAAGCTCTTCTATTTATTCAGTCGTCATGTTTGGAGTTGATAGCTTTACATACAAACCCTTCGGAACTCACGGATATCTTTCTTTTGATCAACCAAATTGTAGTAAGACTGAAAAGAGAAGCTCGTTCTTTTTTATTCGCAATATTTCAACCTCTTTTACAGAGTTTTTGTCATTATTTCCAATCCAGTCATAACGAATGCTTGCAATACGTAGTGGAGGATCCCGTACATTCTCGAAGTGAGATATGGAGAGAAAATATCGAACTATTGAAAACATTTTATTTGTTTCTCTATCATTTAGTTTCTCAACAATTGGAAGATGTGTTGCTGCTTCCTAATCATCAGCCTTTTTTATTATTTTGTTTAGGGATGTTGGTGGATGCAGTTTCCATCTCTAATCCCAACGTTACTGTAGATTTCCATTATATGGAATGTAAATATGCTTGGTTAGTAGTTCGAAGACTTTTAGTAAACCCAAACGCAGATACTATCAATCTCGATTCTACTGGTTACACTTTGAGGCAATGGATAGTACAGACCTTTGTACCTCTAAGTTTTCTTTTATTGTTTCGACTGAAGTGGAAAAAATCAAACAAGGTAATAATCAATCTTATAATGATATCAAATACATCCAATGAAAATATGATTGTATAGGTACATTTAGGAATTGTGGAAGAAATTGTAGAATTCTATATGGCCTGCAAAACAGTTTCTGATTGGGAAACAATATTTCGTCAATCTTTTTCAAAGTTACCACAAATTCATTCACAAATATGTCAAGAGCTGTTTTTGGTCTGTCAACATCAAAACAAGAAGTCTCTATACACGTTCTTGACTGAACGATTATCAAAGGAATGATTTTTTCAATTGAAGCATATAAAATGGACATACATTTATTTCATGATCCACCGATACAATATTTTTCCAAAACAGTGTTCAAAATAAACTTGCGAGGACAACTCTCTCAAGCCATGTCTTTCTCGAGGAAACAAATAAAGTGTATACGGCTTTCCTTGTTGGATAAGAGAGTCTACAAGTTGAAAAGTGTGTTGTGGATGGACATTCTCATCAGATAAAGAATGTACCAAAAAAAGACGACCTTCTTCATTAGGAAGTTGACCAACCCAATTTCGAACAGAAGACTCCGAATATCCTTGTGCATTCTTAGATAACAAACCCATATATCTCTCCGTATATCCACTATCATAATCTTCCCAATTGACTACGGGAGCTCCAGCAATGGCTATTCGAAAAAGATTCGAATGTTTTGCAAAGAGCATCAATGACATATAACCGCCATAACTCCAACCAAAAACAGCAGTTCGTGTAGGATCGACAAAACCTTGTCCAACTATTACTTGTAAAGCAGCAATCTATCCAAACTTATAACTGCTCTCCTCAAATAATGACTATCATCCTTACCTGATCATTCACTTCTATTTGACCCAACTTTTGATAAATTCGAGTTTCGAATTCATGTCCTCGATTCAAACTTCCTCTGTTGTCTAACATCATACATATGATTCCTTGAGATGCCAAATATTGATATTTCAGCTGTGCAGTTAATCGGTAATCATTCGAAACCAATTGTACATGAGGACCTCCATATACGATCAGCAACAGAGGATAACTACCTTTTGAGACTGGAATATAATGAGATAGTGAATGAATATCTATAGTTTTTGTTGCCGATGGTCGTTCCATTTGTAACTGAGGTGGCAAATATAGACATCCATATAATGTGACATCTTTTTCAACTTGAAAATGGAATAGCAGCGGAGGGTTTCGTGGCTAATCAAAAGTCAATCCACTTGAAAACAAAATAAACTCTAACATACTACTGGAAATTCTAAATGAGGATGTAACGGTCGGTTTTCTATTTTCCACTTGGCTATCAACTTGAACTCATCAAGTGTCTCTTCCTTATCTATAATATACGTTTCTGGAAACTGGGTAAGGCTGCTCGATTGAATCACTATTCTATTCGAGTCTTCTCTAAAGTAACATTCCATGCAATTGATATCCTATCCATTCATATCCGAATCAAACTATTTGCTAAAGCGATAATCTATAGACTTACTCCATCAGTCAAACGCTGTACTATTCCAGGCTTCTTCCACAAATAAAGATGTCTTTCTAGAGACAACTTACATATTCCAATAAAATAAATGTGACCTTTGCGTTGGTCAACATATCTAATCGAAGTTATCAAAGAAAGCGAATGAGGATCATTATCTGCCATAGCAATAACAGTAAGTGGTTGATAATACAACTGACATTCTGTATAGGAATCCTGAGTGGAAAAGCGTACTTGATTATAATATAAATGTGCATAGCCATCGACTTCAGAACTCATCAAAAAGTTAATTTCTTGAGGAATCTTGGCCAAATGTTTAGATTCAATTCTTTGTTGAGGACAAGTGATACATGCAACAATGTTATTTGGATCGAAGCCATCATCATATTTCATTGCTGAAATCCAATCTTCGGTTGGAGCACTCAACTCTGTATCTTCATGAAGAAACAAAATAAAGTCGGGAACATTTATCCATTGTGGTTGCCTCTCTTCCCAAAGAACGACTCCTTCTCCTGAATCGGAATGAATATCAAAGAGAACGATGGCCAAGTGTTGCTGAGATCTATTCAACAATGCAAGCCAAAAGAAACCGTTCTTATATGAAGAAGAACTATGCTTTGTGTCTTCTCGATTTTCATTATTCCAGGAAATGTCCAGTTGATTGGAAAATGAGTCATCTGTTAACCATCCACCTCGTACGACATATTCTGCCCAAGGAAACTGTTCATAAATACTTCTTTGAGGCTTCCATGTCTTTATGGTGTTATTCATAGCCTCCTTATTATCTAAAGTCAATAAATTATTCTCTAAAGATGGAAGAAATAAAACTCGAGGCTCAGCTATGACATTTGGATCACCCACGCGAGGATAACGCATTTCTATTTAAGTTCAATCTACAAAAGATGCTCCCTTATTGATTGTTAAATACCTTCTGCTTCCATTTTAGTATTCCATCTAATTCCTCTATGTAAGGGAACCATGGATTGGTCTACTTCCAAGTATAAAATACAATAATATGAACAGTCTGCACTCGAATGAACCAAACTGGGTGCCCACCTGAATAAAGGATATTCAACGATGATCAATGATTCATGAGAAGCACAAACCAATAACCAGTAAAACGATCAAACTCTTCTTGCATGATATAGTCAGCTACACCAGATGAGACATAATTTTCTGAAAAGGTTAGCTGAACTTCCAAACTGTTGTGTAAAGATAATAACCAAATATTCCCATTACGAATAAAACTTATGTAGCGACCATCAGGACTCCATTTTGGATCTAAATATCCTTCCTATTGTTCATCATTGTTAAAAGTTGGGACTTAAAAATATGTTACTATTTTGTACCGAAGACAGATAAGAGTTCAAGAGCCGAAAAGATTCTTCTAATGAAGAAGAATTGGAAAGACTATAGGAAAAAACGTCCAAACGCACGCCTTGTGGTAGTAACAAGCGTTGACTATACCGATGAAATGAAAAGGAATATAATCCTTCAAACTAAAATGCGGCAGTAAGCTTTCCAACCTTACTCTAATAGGATACTCACTGATCGTCGTTGTCGTTCTCTTAAAAGTTCCTCTTCCTTGGAAGCTTCTTTCAAACTCTCTGAGTATTCTGTTGAAAGCTGTTCCAAAGAATTTAATAAACTGTTCGACAAAGGTTTCCACTCCAAATGGGTCACTGTGGATGAACTGGTTTTATTATCTGTAGATAAATCAACGTAATATAACTGGCTAGTAGGATTATCTGTTTCTAAACTTGTATCAATCTATCAAGCTGAGCTGAACAAATAATAACTCTAAAAGTAAACGACAACTCACGCCAAGAAAGAGCAAAAACCGGTGGTCCAAGAAAGTAAAATTTCTTGGAATGTTCGCACCATTTTGTGCTTTACGACACCTTGTAAAACAACTAAGTTTCTAGCTAGTTTGACTGAGTCCCTGTAACATAACATACTTTACAAGACTTTTCCAAGTTTCCACATCGTCCATCTGAAGTTCCATTGGCAAAGATTTGAATGAATGAATGAATGGAATGGAATGGTAGTCGTTTACTGTTTTATCTTCCTTTCTTGTTTTTCGGATGTTGGCTTGTCAGTGGTTTGACTTATTCAAATGGTTCTTTTTGGAGATTATCTTCTTTGAATTATAGTGTACCTTACTGGAAGATACCTGAAACTGAAAGAGAACTTCAACAGAGTATTCAGAAATTCCTCTTTTCGGTGGAAAGAGCACCTGTTTGGGAACACTACAGTCTTGAGCAATTGGCAGAATGTTTGTATAACGACGTTGATATCGTATTTTGGACCCGAGTTCTATCAGGAGTTCAATTGGAGAAGTTTTATTCGCAGTTGATGGATCTGTACTTGAATAGCAATCAATGTCCTCAACTTTTTGTTATACATGTACAACACGGCTTGGGTAATAGACTTCGTGTGCTTGCTTCTGCTCTTGCTTATGTACAATTAATACCTTATCTACCTATTCTTATTTGGGAGACTGACCACCATATGGGAGCAAAATGGGAAGATTTGTTCGAAGATCTACCCAACGTAGTTATTTCGGATTTAGAAGATGCCTTTGAAAAGGTCTTGAAGAATCCAAGTGGGAATTATTATGTTATTGATTACATGAAAATGACCACACAGCAACGATATCCCTTGCCTTTGGATTATGCTATTTTGCAACATATATATTGGAAAAGCTCTTGTGTATTACGAGTTGTAGGTAGCCAACCACACCTCAATCGTCGTTTTCATCATTTCCTCAAGTCACAGTTTTCTAAACTGATTCCTACGCAGCCCCTAAAGCAAGCCATTTTGGAAAACTGTCCTAGAGAACCCTTTGTAGCTTTTCATATTCGACGACGTTTGCTTCATGAAGAGACTTTTGTCACGAATGATCCTCAATCAGAGTATGGTTATATTTCAGCTCGTTTGATAGACAAATATCGAAGTATGAATAGAGTGATCAACTTTTGTAGCATCGCAGCAAGATTGCTTTCATTGTATCCTTTCATTGCTATGTACATAGCAGCAGATTCACAACTTTCATATATGCGATGGTTTCAATGTTTACAGAACAAGGTTGCGGTAGATTCTCGAAGAATCTTTCCGCTTTCTGTTTCCAATTGTGAAAATAGAAGCAGGCTCTGTATACAAAAGGCATTGGTTGATTTGTATTGTCTTTCTAGAGCTGAAGTTTTGTTTGGAAGTTTTTGGAGCTCCTTTACGGAAGTTGCCCATTATTTGAACTCGAATGATCAATCTTTATTTTACTTGGACACAAATTCATTTTTTAGGAATGGAAGTATTAAGAATGAAACTAAGTTTCACGTGAACGTGAAAGAGAAATTAGCATACATTTTCTCTGAAGTTGCTTTGTAGAGGAAATGAAGTATTCTATATAAGTAAAGGATGGGTTGATATTTTTCTATTGTGATCTCTGTATTTGATATACTGCTTCTATTATTCATTATTCAAATAATATCAACGACTAGTTGAATATTGTCATAAAGTGCCTATTGGACTTGGAAAACTTCATGCTCGCAAGGAAAATGTTAGAACTGGTCAGACGTTTAAGGCCAACTATTTGGCTTTTATTCAAAATGATTTCTATTTTTTGTCATGGAATATAGAAATTAGTTATTGACCTCGGTTCTCATATACTAAATAAACTTATGGAATATAGTCAAGTATGCAATTTTCATATATTGCTGAGCTATTTGGACAAGTTCTAACTAGTGTGTTTGAAAATGTCACTATATCTCCTTGTCAGCAAAGCTCCTGTCAAAATACTTTTTAGCCCGAACTTAGAGGTTGAATTTTCCATGAACAGCGTCAAGATTTTTCTATCTGGCAGACTTTTTCAATGAGCATTTTGAAAACCTTTGAATAATACTTGGGCTTATAAATACATGTCTTTGCCATCGAAAGTTACTTACAACTAACGAAATCAAATGCAGACAGCCTTCGAAAGCTCCTTTTTTCTATTTTCGTCTCAACCGATTCTATTTAAAGCTGCTAATGATGTCTCTATTCTGAATCAATAGGTTATCCATTATAGCATGATGATCAATTGTCTAAAAACTTTTTGGATGCAAAGAACCGTCCTGTTGTCAAAATTTATTAGCTTTGGCGTACTTTCTCTCTATTTGACATATTACCCAAACACTTGCCATTCGAGAAGACTCAACATTCAAACCTTACAGCTATCCTAACCCTTTGGATAGATTATAAGACTTTTAAAAGATATGCTCTCATCAAAGGTTCGCACAATATCAATTCCCTTATTCCAACAAAACTCGAAAACTTTCCGAGAATCCTTCTCTACAAAGAAACTCGACAAAGCTTGGAACCGATGAACTGGTTTTAGCCTCCTTAAAGGATAATGGAGTAACATAAACAATAATTATGTGGTCTCGCCAATCAACACCTTTCAGATCCAATAAACGAAAATCTATAACTCTTCCAAAATCATCTTTCTCTAGCATGATTGTACATTCTTCATTGAAAATCAAGCAAAGTATGTTCAATAACTGACAGTCGCCTTTTACTTCTCTCTGTATCAAATTCTCTCGACTCCTCTTCCTACTACGTCTTTGGCGACCTTTGGAAAGCTTAGTTGATTTTTGTTCGCTCTTTGTCCTAATAGTTGATAAAATGGCGGATTCTGAGGAATTCCAAACATCTCCCTTGTGAAAAGGTGGCAGTAAGGCATTTTCCATAGCTGCATAGCCGCTTTTATGGTTGTAGAATGATGATACAGATACTTGAAACAAGTATATATGCCACTGAGAATCCACAATATCCACAAAAATATAGTCAAATCGAGAACATTGTTCCGCCAGTAATATCCAACAAGAATGAGTAAACTTCTTCATTGGAGGATCAAATTTATTTCCAACCAACCGAACCCAACTGTTACAAGATAAACTCAACTTCTTATAAGGTTTGCTATCCGAGCCGATCGTCACTTCTCTCATATTACTGACAAACCATAGAAAGAATAATTCTTTCAAAGTTTGACTCTTTGTACTCTGCTCACTTCTAAAACGTTCAACAAGTTTGATCAAGTAATTCTTAGAAGCATATCTTTTAAGGAAGGAGGATAGCAAAATATCACGTGCAATGCTGTTGTAAAAACGCAAATAGGAGCGATTCACAACCACCAATAAACCTCGATTCGATATGCTTCATCAGCAATAATAACATTGGGAACCTTCCAGTGCATGAATAGTTTATATAGCATCGTATAAAAGTCATCCCTAGCTTCTTTATAGCTAAGACTTCTGACATAAGTTGTATGGCTTTTCTTCATTTCCGGAAAGCATTCTGAGGTAAAATAAGTCTTCAAATTCTCAAATTTAACATACGGAATATCGTTGGCAAGAAACACCATTTTGGCTATCATTCTCGGCACCAACCCAGTAAGTTCGACCACTTCTTCTGAATGTTCACGAAGAATGGAGGGATAATCGGGTAGTTCTTGCCACAAGTCAAATTCTTTGAAACTTAGCCGCTCCAAATATTGTTTGATATCTGCATAACCACTAGGCAAATTATCTTCAAATTGATAATGCTGTGAACCTGCAGTAAGAATTCCACAATAAGGCTATTCAAGCAAATGGAAAAGTCATTATAAATAGAGAGAGAGAGAGAGTCATTACTTACTGTACTCATCACTTCAAAATCAGTGTAAAACTGGAAAAAATCCGGCCATCTGTTTGTTTTATTGCCAAACTCGCCCCACAACGCATTATGTTCATCTACAACCAACATATTGCGTGGCTTCAGTTGCATCATAAAGCGACGAATAGCGAAAGCTAGATCCAGAACTTTCTTTTTGATACAAAAATGTATCACGTGCTTAAGAGGAGCGCCGTTTAAAAATTTATAGTTCCCTGACTCAAAACTCGGCAACTCGTTCATAAAACGGAGAAATTCATGAACAAAGCAATTTCAAGTAAAGTGCAACCATTTGCGAGACGTTCTAATTTCCGCTAACCATGCTGTTGTGTTTCCAATATATTGCAGGGGAATCCTGCAGTGTCTTGAAAACACAGCTTCCATATACATCTCTACGCTCTTTCCCAGTCCACTTGCTGCCGATAGAATATTCTGTCTGCGTGGTAGGCTGGGAGTTGTCATACCAAGGCTTTCTATGAGCCGATTCTATCTCCAAATAAACTCTCGTCTCAGAAAGATACTGGACATTTTGTCGGCCCTTTTTTCTACTGAAAAATCATCAGAAAACAGCCTGAGAGAAACCAACTGTGCTATGTCTTCAAAAGTTTCTTCCCCAAGTGTCAAGATTTCTCCTCCAACTTGTATTTTTTCTCCAAGAAATGAAGCAACGGATTTGAACTTACACTCTAGTTGAAGATTAAGTTTGTCAACCATACTTTGCTAAAATTTTCGTCAATTTTTAGACCATCTTGAAATATTTCTTCGTATCTAACAGACTCTCCGGACATATTCGAAAAAGTTTCACTAGTCATCCTTTGACGGCTGCCAAACATTCACAAAAACAACTTGTGCAATTCAACACAAACTTTAAAAGTTTATAGAGTTGTATAGTTTATACAATTTTCTTTAAAGATATACTTTGGAATTCAAACAACGAGGATATCGCTCTGTCGGTAATATTTAACAGGAATGAGTAAACCTTTTCATTGGAGGATCAAATTCATCTCTAATCAACCGAACCCAACTACTACAAGATAAACTCAAGTTTCTATACGGTTTGCTATCGGAACGGATAGTCACTTCTTCCACATTACAGACAAACCATAGTAAGAATATTCTTCAAAAGTTTGACTCTTTATTCTCTATCCATTTCGATAACGTTCAGCAAGTTCAGCCAAGTACTTCTCAGAAGCATATCTTTCAAGGAAAGAGGATAACAAGATGTCGCGTGCAACGCTATTATAAAAGCGCAAGTAGATGCGATCCACTACAACTAATAAACCTCGACTAATATATGCTCCGTCTGCAATAGTAATATTGGGTTTAGTTCTATCCATGAATAGCTTATAAAGCATAGAATCAAAATCTCGCTTTTCTTCTTCAGACCTAAGTCCATCGAGATAGTCATTATGCCTTCTTATCATTTCACAATACACTTTTGAGGTGAATTCAACCCTCAAATCTTCAAAACTAGCATCAGGATGATCGTTGGCCAGAGCAACCATTCTGGCTATCATTATAGGCACCAACCCAGTAAGTTCGACCACTTCATCTGAATGTTGACGAAGAATAGAGGGATAATCAGATAAATCTTCCCACAAGTCAAATTCTTTGAAACTTAGCGGCTCCAAATAGTGTTTGACCTTACTATAACCACTACGCAAATTATCTTCAAATTGATGATGCTGTGAACCTGCAAGAAGAACTCCACAATAAGGCTATTCAAGTAAATAAAAAAGTCATCATAAAACAAGAGAGAACCATGACTTACTGTATTCATTACTTCAAACTCAGTGTAAAACTGGAAAAAATCCGGCCATCTATTTATGTTACGACCAAACTCGCTCCACAACGCATTATGTTCATCAACAATTAACATATTGCGTGGTGCAAGCTCTATCATAACACGACGAATAGCAAACGCTAGATTCAGATCTTTCCCTTTCATGGCAAAATAAATGACATTTTTAAGAGGAGCACCATTCAAAAAACTATATCGAGATGAAATGAATTCTGGTAAGCCATCTACGATATTTGCATTCATAAAAAGCAACATTTTCAAGTAACGGGAAACCATTTGAGAGATGTTGCTACAGTTCTTCAACCACGCCTCTGCGTTTCCAATATACTGCAGGGGAATCCTGCAGTGCCTTGAAAACACAGCGGCCATATAGAGCTCTACGCTCTTTCCTAGACCACTAGCTGCAGAAACTATGATCTGCTGGGGTGGAGGACTGCAACCTTTTGCATCAAGACTTTCAATGTGTCTATTCCACCTCTTGATAAACTCTCGTCTCAGAAAGATTCTCGAAATATTACCAGGACTTGGCTGAACTGGAAAATCTTCGGGAAACTTCTTGGGAACAAGCAACGGTGCAACGTCTTCAAAAGTTTCTTCTCCAACTTTGAAAACTTTACTTCCTACTTGTATTTTTTCTCCAAGAACTGACGCAACAGTTTTGAACAAACACTCTTGTTGAAGATAAGGCAAGTTTGTCAACCATACGTTGCTGAACTTTTCGTCAATTTTAACATCGTCTGGTACAAATATCTCTCTGAAGTCAATATATCTTTCATTGTCTCTGCCACGACCATTTATGACTGAAGCAAGAATAACTCTTCGACGACCGAAACTAGAACGCTTCTTGTCAAAACACGACAAAGATTTTGTAAAGCTTCTATTCCATAAATGACACTCTTTGGTTCTACAAAACACACCTTAGTTTCGAATGGATACTGAACATTGGCTGGGGAAAGACATGTAGAATGAAACGAAAAAGCAAAGCAACCAACAAGCATTGCAACCATCCAACGTTATCTCACAATCTCGAAACCCGGCTGGATGGACGATTGCTCTAAAGCCAATCAATAATGATATAATCATTGTCTACTGAATTGTTGTTTGCAAACAAAGAAAACCCTAAAAGTTTCACAAAGTTTAAACTAAGTATGTTTGATTAGAAAAATTGTCTTTCAACGAACAAGTGAAAGCTACAATTTGAGTAATTTTATTTCCCACTATGGATGGTGTTTGACTTGCTGTTTCAAAGAGAAATATTGTACTGCCTTCTCTTAGTTACCATGTTTAGAATGTTGTAAAGTTTGCAAAAGCACGTTGTTACTTATTCAATTTTTATGTCTTGATAATAACTATATACAGCATTCTAGGAGTATCCTTGACAGTTGTTCATTGTTTACGAAAATTGCCAAAGTGCATCGTATGCTAAGATAGAAACGACTCCCTTGCATATAGTGGATAAGCATTTCTAACACAAACTTTGAATCTTTCTTATGAAAAATATGCTTTCAACTTACCCAGAATTGGTTTGTCTGATACTCTCATACAGTTTATCGTCTCAATAAGAGTCGTTTACAATGTATTTGTCTGGTTTATTTTCAGATGATTGCTTTGTTTTCCAAAAAATGTTGACGCACTATATATATGGCAAGTTTTGACTATTTACCAAAAGGGATTTTCATTTAAAGTCTTTTTCCGTCAGGCTCAATTTGTTTTGCTTTCTAAGTGACAATAAGTAAAAATACTGCTCTTCAAGACATCCATAGAATGAATTCATTTGAACTAAACACCAATTTGCAAGTCATTGAAGAGAAACTGTTTCTTCTCAGACAACACTCACATGGAGCGATATCATCTCAAGACAATATATGCAAGAGTTTTGAAACAACAGTAGGTCAACAAACTATAAAACAACCAAGGTCGAGTTGTACGAAATGTCATTCTGTAAAAGCAAAGGACCTAACATATTTCCAAGAAATTTTTTGAATAACAATTTGAAGACTTTATTCAAAGGTAAAATGTCAAATGTTGTTATGATTACGAGTTAGTCTTGGGTAGCTTATAATAAATGATTGATTGAGTGCTAAAACATCCATTGATTCATTTTTAAATGACTATCAAGTTGCGCATATCACTTTGTCCGGATTCATGATCAACCGGTATCTATGATTCCATCACAACTTTGCATAATTTTCTCTAAAAAGGCGTGCGTATCTTTCTTCTTGAAAAATACGATCAATATTTTCTTGGAGCATTCATTCAATCCAATTACGTGCGTAGCTTGATAGAATACTTTCAATTCCTTCTTGGAATAAATTATATCTTACCTGCACATTTTCTTCTCGGATCTTTGCGTCAAATAAAACGAAACTATAAGTTGACAGCTCCAGAATGTCCAACTAGTCCCCTTTGATGGTTGCACCAGTTGGACTTCATTCAAACAGAGCTGTCAATTGCAAAGATATGAATGATCAAACTCAATATGGTCTCTGACATTGTATTTGCAAGTAGCATAAAGATAACAATATTCTAAACTATGTTCTCGTGATAAGAAAAGTAAACAGTTAATACTCTTTTATGCATACACTTTGTGATTGAAAGAATCTGTGAAAAAGAATGACAAGTGATGTAGGTCATTAAATGACTTTCGACACTGTCCTATGACAATCATGACACATTTTAGAATACCACTAGTACATTTCAAACATATTTAATTCAAATGTTCCAGAGATAATTATCGAATGAACAATTGACTATACGAATTCAAACTTTATTGCCAACTTAAGAAACTGTGACGAGCTCTTCGAAGTAAGTCGGGTCCAAAATCCCCAAAAAGGGGACGATCAGTAGAAGAGAATGCTCTTTCAAGTCCATTCAATATTTCTTTGTCAATGAGCATTTCTACATCTCTTTCACAAAGAATAACAAGCTCACAATTGGAAGGAATCGTAAAAGATTCACTTTCAATAGACATTCCACTACTGTAACAACGACTTTGATCACCCAACTCGCTTGCAACATTGAATGACAATTTTGTACCAACTACAATAAGCATACAATGATTCTTATCAGGTGCGTTGGATAAAACTTGATTAGAAACAGGAACAAGAAATTTTTCTGCTTCTTCAATAATATCTGACCAGCCAATTCGTTCAGAATTCCAACGACCTTTGCAAGCAACTCCCACAATAAGAACTTTAGAATCAACGGGAGATTGCAATTTGAATATAATATCAGGACTACGCGAATTGGTGTCTACTGGAATATAAACTCTATCAAAATAAAGTGCTTCTTGAATATTCTTGTTCCATTCATTACTTCCATAAGTTTTCCGTTTCTTGTTTGATTCACTCCTTGATTCAGAAACACCAACAGATCTCATGTAATCAAGGGGTGAAGGTTCCCTGATGGGAAGTTTCATTTCTTTAAATACGGCGGACAACTGACATAACAACTCCCTAAACTCATTTCGTACTTTGGACGAAAGCATCAAAATAAGTCGGATAGCAACAATTCCTTCAAATACTCGACACTTTGAAGAAAAGAAGCAATCAACTGGCTCTAATTTGAGTGATCCAAGAAGTATCTGTTCCAATAACGAGAGAGATGATAGATGCTCAAAGTTTCCAACGAAAACCTTTGGAATCAGCACTTGAAAAGTATCCTGATCAATAGGGTATCGATAGAGTCCCATTTCATTAACAGCGTCAAACAAATAACATTCCGAGTTTAGTTCATCATATAGTTTGAAAGGTATATGAAACAGAGCCATCATCAATAATATGCCAAATTCAGTCTTTTTATCCTCGTCTGAAGTTGATATGTGTTGTATAAAAGGTTCAGCACAGATTCTTTGGAAACCATCCTCATTCATACATGACAAACATTCATCTTTCGACCTAAAAGATTGTCCTCTTGTTTGTACATAATTCAAAAGCATATTCACTGCACGAGTAACCAAACCAGGGACTCCACCGGTACATTCCAATAGTGCCTCTGCCAATTCATCTACTGAAAACGAAGAACTACATAGAATATCACAAACTCGATAATGAAACTGTTCTTCGAGATGACTTTTTTCAAGGAATTCAACGATATTGGAAGAGCTTAAAGGTGATAACGAAATAAAATGTAGTAACACCCTTGGTTCAACAGTTACAGAATTCTTAATTCTTAAACCCTCGCTTTTTCCAACAACAATAAAGAATACATTGTCTTGTTTACAGAGTCTCCGAACAATACCGAAGAAGTCGTTGTATGGAAAAACTTCACCATCTTGGGTCCTTTCGAAATCAAATTCACCGTAGCTTTCATCTAGAGCACCAATCTCATCAAACACCACAAGAAGATATTGATTGGTAGGAATGTTTAATTTATCTCGCAACAGTGCTACTAGATTTGAGGGTTCCATTTCCACAGTTTCGAAGGCTTGTCTCTTTCGCATAACTGGAACACCAATTCGAGAGCAGGCGTTCTTGACCATCAAGTAGTAGATTGCCCATTCTAGACTTCTTTCCTCAGGGTCGGTTTGTTCAAGATCTCTCAAGTCCACGTACAAAAGGTTGGAAGTTTTCAACTTATCTAAAAACTCTTTCTTGGAAGAGTTCGAAGCAAAAGAAGCAATGGAAGTTTCACTAAACCTCCGTATCAACTCCAAATAGTTAACACAAAAAGTAGTCTTGCCGGATCCAAACATATGAGGCGCGAATGGAACGGTCAAACGGTAATTGAGGCTGCTTGATTGACCCTTAAGTTGCTTTCGGTTTTTGTGAAGTTCGTAAAGTTTTCTTGTAACAAGAGAAACATCCTCTTCACGATCTACAAAAACAGGCTTGAACGTGTTGTCAGTCGCCCACCTTTCACCTAAACTCCTCATCATCGCCAAAACAAAATCGGTAATATATGAGATCGTTGGTGCTTCAAAGAATTTCTCGGTTATAAAAAGATAAATAGCACTAAAAATAAACTTGCTTTAGTATTGGAGGAGTCATAAACTACCACGTATATGTTTTATTTTATGAAATACATTTAGCTTTCACTTTTCAGTTTTATTTAGCACTATTTGGCTAAAGCTCTTTGTCAGTAAAGCTTTCTAAAAAGCTTGGCTAACCTTTCTCTAAGAAACTATATGGTTTGTAACTTCCAAAGATACCCAACGCACATCTGTATTGTTTGTCGCAATGGTTTAATTGTTGTGGTTGCAGAACTGATGGCTAAGTAGCTTTTACTGATACCCTTTTTTAAGTAAATAAAGTTTCTTTATAGAATTTTTCTTTTTCGAATTTCAACAAGAAACTTTTTGAAAATTGCATATAGAGGATTTTGATTCTTTTTGAGTATTCCTGAAACCTTTTACTCGTTCGTACCCTTCCATGACTGGACTTGAACCTTGAGGTTTATAAAGGTACATTTTCAGTCCCAATGTATATACTTTGCAGCCCAGAACCTTTTTGAGAACTGTTGATCCTTATGTTTTGGTCTGTATGCAGGCGTTCAGTAAGTGTAATATCGTGAAAAATCACCTAGGTAAAGAGGCTCCTATTTGTCGTTAAGTTTGAATACTTGTCCTCTCTACATGTCCTTTAATGTTGTTGAGAATCCTCGTTTTACCTCAGTCTTCAATGTCCTTTGCAGTCTTTAAAGTTGACTCTGTGTTCATCTAATACACTGCTTCTCTCTTATTTGTTAGTTTGTTTCTAGTAAAGGTCTCCCTTTCCAGGTGGAGAGAAGAGACCGCCCTTGACAACTGAGCTACGAAATTCAAAAGTGAGTCCCAAATTGCTAAAGCAAATTTGGTCCAAGTTTATTCGTAGAAAAAGTCTTTGCATCGTTTTT
This sequence comes from Galdieria partita, assembly GCA_025991245.1. Taxonomy (NCBI): domain Eukaryota; phylum Rhodophyta; class Bangiophyceae; order Galdieriales; family Galdieriaceae; genus Galdieria; species Galdieria partita. Next base: position 189,022 of record BQMJ01000044.1, read on the forward strand.
GCTTGTTTCCTTATTGGCTTTACCTGAGGATAGCACTTGGAGTGCACAGGAGGATGAAAGACCAAGAGTTCATCTTCGGTCAATTCAAAGCCAGAATTGGATGAAGAAGCGATTTACTTGAGAAGCTTTGCTACGAATGGAAAGAGAAATCTATTTGGACATAACTATGATAGTTTTGCGCATTATTGGTTCCTTAGATAGAAACAGTGCTAAAGAGAATATTTCTGGAGTAGTAACATAGTCGACCCCTCTTTAACCTGAGATAGTTGTATATACATACTTATGGAAAGTTTTATCTTACTAAGCTTGGCGAAAACATAGTAGCTTACCAAATAGATCGTTTAGTAAATACCCAAAGTATTTTAAAAACCAAGGCAGAAGACCGAGTATTATCTACGAAACCAAACCTTGATCAGTACGATAAGGCAGATCAGTGTATATCGAATTGATAAAGTGCAGAGATCTTGAAAAATATTCTATTTGACTTAATTGTCTAGTGGTTTGAATGATTAGGATAAACAACAAGATTTTCCAAGGTTATATCAAATTTAGAGAACATATCCATATTTTAAAGCTGCTTTGGCAAAATAGTTTGAAACCAAATTTGCAAGCAGAAATAATCGTAAAGATGACAGAAAATGAACAATTGATGATTACAAATATAGATGCATAAGTTGATGGTGTCATAGGTTCTATTTTACTCTGCATTATCAATCTCATGAGAGAAGATCTGGAGTGAATTGGACTCAAGTATTGGCTCCATTTCCTATAGTGGTTTGGAAGTCTGATATTGCAACTTTTTATCCTCCGATGAAGCAGATTTCGTTATTCCGTAAGTTTCAATGAAGTAATTGGGGCCAGTACTATGAAGGAATTAAGTTCTAGTTGGGAAGACACTAAAGTCTGCATCAAGATTGGATTGTACAACTTTTCAGTTGAGGAGAGTATATTTAAACGCTAAGGAAGGGACAAAGAATTGACTGATTCATTAAGAGCATCAATTTGAGATAGTCATTTGTTTAGATTCATTCAATTGATTAGTGACTAAGTTGCAGCAGCTATATTAGAATAATCACAATGCTTTCAGATATTCAGATAGGTGAGCTGTTCGTGGTTTTCGCTATGTTTCTTCTTTTTTAACAATCTCAATATATTATTTGCTTCAATCTAATTCTCACGTATCTTTCAGATAAACAATGTGACAATTGATTCTCAGGGAAATATTAAAGGACAAGGAAGGCTACACGCTAAGCAAAATAGGTAACTGCTAGAAATTAGCTTTTATTCTCAATTCATTTGATAACGCTTTATCTCTAAATGAACCAATGATTTCTCCACGAGCTAATTCTATGGATTCTTCAAGGCTGATCCAATTTTTCCTTTGTGTTTTTTAATAAGTCTTCTAAGAATTGGTATATAAATTTTCGATACGAATACAAAGATAGTCCCGATTATTCATTTTTCTCCAAGAAGCTCCAAAATTTCCGTTGAGACCACGTAAAGATTGATGATCTTGAACTCCTAAGTAATATTCTTGAATAACCCTTCTTATATTCGACAAAGAACGATCCATGAATATCCCAAGATTGGGATTATAGGTTCTGTTGGTTGATTCTCTTAATTTTTTTTTGTATTTTTGTCTATGAATAATATCCTCTACTCTTCTTTCAACTTCCTTTTCAATATAAACTTCGACAGCATCTTTGTTTTGATCCATTGGCTGCTGTTCATTAGAACTAGTTGCAGTTAGTAAGTTCTTCGAAAATGATATGAAATCGGGATCCCTTTCATTTCTGGTGTTTGAAGATTTTCAAAATAAACAGCATCTTGAATGAAACTTTTAGACAGAAAATTGAACAACAAATCTTGTTCTTGAATCCATTTAAAACAATACTTCTTCTTCAATTCCATAGGAGGTTCAATATAATCGCTTTCAATCTTATAAATTTCATCTCGTTTGAATCCAGCTAAAGCTTTGATGGCATCGGTAGTAGCGTTGGATATGGAGATAATATATCGCGATTGGATTTCCATAATCCTTGCATTCTTGATTCATCTATAGGAACTCCATATGAAGTCATGGTATTTGATGCAAAATGTCTAGCTGCATGAAAGATATTACCAAGACCCATTCTTGATTCATTATGTTTTTTTGTTCATAAAATCCCTGTGGGTATTGTAGTTGATGAATACAATTTTTTCTCTTCTCAAGGGAACCATCTCAAAAAATTGTCGAATTTACTCGATAGCCAATGCTGTTACAGAACATATTCCATAGTCCTTGTTTCTAGTAAAGTACATAGCATCCTTTGTTTCATAAGTATTGCTCTTACTAAATTCAGAAACCAAAGCAACACACGGTATTTTGGGTCTTTCATCATTCAGGTCTTCAACTTCTTTGAATTTAAAATCAGTAAAGCTTATTGGAGTGAAAGTGCTCATTTTTGATGAAGTAAAACATCTCAATAGCAAACAGTTTCGATGAAAAGGATGGCGTATTAGATTTTCTGATAGTTTCAAAACGCCTTCGTAGCTGTAAGCTAACTTCTTATTGATTTCACCTGGAACATCTACCCATTCACTTACATCACTTCCTTTTCTTTTCAATTCCATTTCAGCTTGTCTATTTTTCGCCAAGATAAGAGAATCATTGAGCTCATAATAATGGAATCGTTCACCCGTTTTTCTAAACCTATAGTCTCTAAGCACTGATAACGTAAATAAGTGAATTTAGGGTGAAATCATTCTCGAGTAATTTCTTTTTCAAGTACTCATTGATTACCTTGGGAGTAAGACTAGAGTTCTCACCAAAATCTCCAGGTGCTAGAAAACTTTCCAGTTCCTGCATTTTCCTCTTTCTAGATGAAGCTTTACTGTGGATAAACATCTGTTCCAATTCTCGATTCATTTGCCCTTCCTTTCAAAAAGTCCCCCCACCCCTTTTTCCCTCCAGAAATCACTCCTTAAATAGACTTCCCGTTTCTCATCTAGATGAGTTCTCAATTCTTCTATATTCCTACCCCTTTCTTCTCTAGGAGAGAAAAAAGGGAAATTCTCCTTCTTCTCCTTTTACTATTCAAACACCTGCTACCACTCCTACTAGTCCTAGTTTGGAGTTCAAGATAAAATAATACAATTTCAATTCTATAGGCCTCAACTTACTTGAAGCTACTTCTAAGAGAGGAATTAGTATCAAGGGTAGCAGGAAGCTGTTGAATATAGCTAGAAACATCGACAACTGACATTCACGAATACGATGAAATGGAGTCTACTTCTTTTTCATATTCCCAGTACTTACGACGTTATATTGGACACAATTTCTATATAGACTACCTAGGAGACATCCTTGCCAACTACACATTCAATTATATGAGCCATGAAGACTTCCGAACGACCGTTGACTTGTCTTTTTAATGTACCCGTATCTAGCCTTCATATTGAAGCATGAGTATCCCATCAGGAATGCCTTCATGTTCATGAGGCTGCTTCTTTTTGACAAAAAACTCAAGGTAATGATTGAAAACTTTTTTTGGGTGAAATCTCCAAACTTGAATAAAATGGACAATTTCTCAAAGATTTGCAAAGGAGATATCCTAGAATATCTTGCAAGAAGCATTTCTCAAAAGTATACAATAGCACCATAATACTCGAGTAGTATTTCAACTTGTATCAAAAATATTATCAATCTTTCAGCCTCCATAATCCATGCACAAAAGCAGTTGGGAATTATAGTTTGTATTACTCTTCCAACAGTATACATCAACGCCAGGAAACCACGTAAAACTGAAACGGGAAGACATTATATTATTCTCTGCCGATAAGTGTTGTTTGAGAACCAAAATTTCTTCAAGTCAAGGTGGGAATTGTTTTTGTGTCAAAGTTATCCAATAGTTTATTCTAAAGTTGAGATGTACTTGATTTTCTTGAATCGTTTGGATATTATTAAACTTACACGTTGTTGAGACAGTAGAGCTTTCATGCCAAAACAAATACAAACGAGTTGTTCAAATCACCTTTTCCATATCGTTGGAGATTGCTTTGGTTGAAATAGACGGAGTGATGATGGCAGCTTTCAACCTTCCGTTGATCGACTTGAAGAAACCACCAAAGTTGCGATATATGATCTAGTTAACTGGGAATTATATAAAGCTTTATGACTTTTTCAGTGCTTGACCAGTTGTATGTGTCCAAATTGTGCAACAAATATTTTTCCAAGTTTGAGTTTTGTTGTTGCGTTTTAGAATACATGTGGAGAATAGCCAACTTTGAAAGTTTTCATGAGATTGGTGTTTTAATAGAACTGTTGTAGATGCTTCTGTGTTGTTCATCAGAGAAACTCTGAGGGAACTAGAGAGTGAGTCCAGGTACTAAGTTCATAGCGTCTTCTAGTATTCTGGGTAAGGTTGAAAAGTTCCTGAGTTGCTGCTTTCTTCCCTTTTTGCTTTTCTCTGTTGGTTTTACTAGTTTAGGCAATTCTTTGTCTTGAGAAGCCACCCTTGACCACTCAGAATCTCCCACTTTGGAGTGTTCTAGTGTTTCCAGAATTTTCCGTGTTTTATTGTTGAATTTTGTGAAACATAGACTGTTTGATGCTTTGTGGTGTTTTAGATGCAGAGGAGGAAGTGGCTCGAGGGTCTTTGTTGGTGACTATTGTTGTCAAGGGACAAACAAGGCAAGGTTCTTGCAACGATACTTATTATATGAGTCATGACGCTATGCTACTATGGAGAGTTTTCATATGTAGAACTCACAAAATAGAAAGAGTCAACAATCGATTCTTTATTTTCGCAATTGAATTATATAAAATAGAATATGCGACACTTGGTCCATGTATTCAAGCTGATTGAGAAACTTGACTAGATTCTTTATCAACATACTTGTAGGCAAAATACAAATTATATACATGTGTCACTTCCAATGTTTACTTGAATCACGTTTTGTTGATAATTGAAACACTCGACCAGATTGTATAAACTCAAATCTGCAAAAGTCTAAAACGTCCTTGTTACTGGTAACACAAAATTCACAGGCCTCCAAGTTGCAAACAGTTCAGCTAGACATTGATCAGCACAAATGTTCACTCTACTTGACGAAATTTCTCTATGACAACTTGGCGACTACACACTAAATCGTTCCAAGTTATGGGAAACACGCTCTTCTTGTTGAAAGTGGCAGATTATACTTTCTTGAAGTGATTCCTATCGACTAGAGCTCAATGTTCTCCAAATTAACTTGAAGCAAGTAAATCTTCAAGGTAAATAACAAAGGTGAGTTTATCTCACTATACAATGGCGGGCTTTACTCTCAGGGGTATGTCAACGATCATTCTAACACAACGGTTCTCTTCAAATAACGCAACGTTAGAGAATCAATAGTATTCTAGGTAAAACTTTGAGTGGAAGGTTCCCTTGGAAAGTTTTCACTAGGTACATATGAAACAATATGGCGTGTGCACTTTTAACGGTACTCGAAGAACTCTTCAACGTCACTTTGCCCAATCTCTCTTTGTGATTGTTTTGCTCAACTGTGGCTGTAGTTGCTTTGTTACTACCTGTTTTGAAGTGGATAAAGTTGTTCCTTTTTATGAAAATATAAGTAGTTGAATTTAGAGGAGAACTTTTTAGTACGAAAAAAACTTTGAAGTTTTATGACTTTGCACTTCTAGAAATTCCAGCCAAGGCGCGGTTCGGTTTGTTCGTTTCCTGTCAACAACTTGGATTGAACCTCAAAGTTGCTTCCAACTTCATGTCGAATGCAACGTAGGTACTGTTCGAGAAATGTTGATCTTTAGTTTCTGGTCTGTTTGAAGACAGTGACCCTGCGGATTATTGGGGAACCAGTGGGCACAAAGGCTCCAAATAGTCTTTGACCTTGAATCCTTGTCCCACTCTAGTCTTCCAATGTAACTTGGTTTTTCCAAGTGAATTGTACTACTAATTGTTGTCCTGTGAACAACAGATGAAGACTCTCTCTTGTGGAACAATTACCAAGATCGTTTGTAACAATCGGAGTATATTCTGAGTTGATTCTCTTTGGCTCTTCACAAAAACGATTCTTGTCATTGTCAGTTTTTGTCTATTGAGAATCTATTGTCCAAGTGGAGAGGGGAGATTGGCTCGTGGCAACTCAACTGTGCAGTTCAACTGTGAGTTGCTGTTTCGAAAACGGACGTGAACAGAGTTTGTACACCCACTTTGAAGCATCTTTACGTCGTTGTTTGCTAATCTTACTTGACGAGGTCACATGAAGGATGCAAATTCGAAACAAAACTTGGAAGAAAAAGAGTGTCTGATGGGAAAAACTTTCACAAAAGAGAGGCTTCGCAACTCGTCGGCATAGTGTATGTTTGGAATAGCTACCTTAGTCTTTTGTGCTCAAGTCTATAAATACTTAGCAGTTGACAGTTTGTGAGACACAGTTTTGGAAAGGATATTGTTTGAATAGTATTACTGTGTGCACTTAAATAGGCCCGTCTTTCTATTGGGAAATCACAATCAACTATACAACGTATAATTCTACAAAAAGCCTGACAAATACAAAGTATACAAACTGACAACTGTCCACGAATTTATAAATACATTGCTCATTTTAGACAGCGATTCTTTCTGCATATTAAATTACTCTACTGAGCAACATTCCTATATATGCGCAAGATATTCCAGGATCTTCCTACTTTACAAAGCAAAATTGAGCAAGACATGAATATTTTATTCTTGATGCCCTGTTTACTTGAACGATCGATCTTCATACTGTGGGTACGGTTGCTAAAATTTTATTTTCTTAGAAGTCTAGCGTCCGTGAATGAATACACACTGAATTTCGTGACTAGTTAATTATACAAGAAGAACTCTAGCCAACATTTGGAATGACATAATGATGAAAATGTCTGAAAGGCAAGGAATTTTTTTTCATTCAATTGATAATAAAAAATGTACACTACGCGTAATTTCATTTATAGACAAATTACCTTGTCATTTATATACAAACGAGAAAGACTTTTAGCCAAGAAAGAAAGACAAACACCAACTGCAATACACAGTACAAAAAAGACCATTATAGAAGGAAAATACAATTGATAATATCTAAGAAATCGAATCTTGGCAATTTGGATATGCTTTAACCCAATCCAGGAGAGGCGAGAAACTCAACGTTTAGCCACTTTGAGTCACAAAGGTGTAAGCAGAGAGACTTCAAAGAATCGACACAAATTCTTAAAACAAGATAAAGACTAGAATTGACCATTCAAGTCTTAACAATCAGCCAATCAGAATCATTCATAATTGGACAGAGCTGGGGTAAATGCAGTAGAGCTATCACCCAACGCCAAAAAAAGAAAGTTCTCGTATCGCTTCATAAGAAAAACTTTATTATGAAGAACAGCTATACAAAAATGCTTCTAAGACCAGAATTAAAAGAAAAGTTTCAAACAACCCAATATAAATCAAAACGATAAGTAGAGATGCAATACAATTGACATGAGAAGCTTTATTTATCACAGAAACTTATTGAAGACAACATGTACTTGTGAGAGTTTCACATAGAATATTCAATTGAAAAGAGAAAAGGAAAACCAAAAATTTCTGGCAACAACGATATCAGCTGAAAACAAACTACTTAGCCAAAACAAGGACAAACACAATCAAATTTCTAAATTACAGAAAGTCTAGGTGAAGAAAAAGTTTACGAATTTTATATAACCCAGTGGCGAATTAAAACAATTAGGAAGACATATAAAAGCGAACCATACAAAAGGTTCAGAATAAAATACATTAATACTATAAAGTTGTCTATAATGCACAATGCTGAAATTATTTCCAATTACACTGTGATGTGAAAGAGGAAAAAGATTAACATAAATAACACCTAAAGTAGTACCCGGAAAAAACTACACATTCAAGAACCATACACACTCAACAAGAAGAAATGCAATTTCACAAAGAAACCTCTGTTCTTTACAAGAGACTAAATTAGAAAGTGATATCTGTGAAAACAATATTAGCAAATAATATATAGAACCTTAGTAGATTGTGTTGCAAATGAAAAATTTGTTGCATTGTAGATTTTACTAGGCTGAATTAGAATCCAAGCTGGGTCGTTGGGAAATCCAGTAAGAAGTTATTTGAGTTCACATGAGGGTTCATTGATTCATTTTCCCTCACATTCCTCTATTGCCTTTTGGCTGCCATGGGCTGTGTTTTGTTCTACGTAGCCAATTCTCGACAAAATTCAAAAATTTTTCGAAATTTTTTTAAAGCAGATATTTGTGGAAAAAAAGTTGTAGAAATTGGTTTGTATATACTAATTTGTGTTTTCTTGTTTCATATGAACTTTTTCACGATTAGCCAAGAGTAAGCTCCAGCTGTCTAAAAAATGGCTAGAGTGCTATTTATTTGTACATATAAAAATAAGTAGTGGTCGAAATCAACAGAAATGAAAGAGTAAAAGAATCGAACTTACCAAGCTCTTCTTTCATACTTCATTGTCCTCTGGAAAAGTTGAGGAAAGACCAACGATTGATTCAAAATCTCTATGGTGCATTTTTGCATACATGACATAGTTGGAAATTCTTGAGCCAGTTTGCAAGTACACTAGAATATTTACAAGCAGAGCTTCTCCTGCAGTGTCTCAAATACCACAGTATTTCAAGTTGAGCCGTTAACAAAGACTGCTAGTCTCAAGCTTGGTCTTGCTCCCTATTAAAACGTAGAAATGAATATTTACCTCAGTAGAAGGCAATCATTTAATTTCTATTCGCCAAGTACCGATTTAAACGCCAGATAAGTATGAAAAGCAAAACGCATTGAAAGTTCTTATGGTAATAATGGAAGAAATTGAATTTCGATTGGAGGACTTCCCCAACAAAGAGTTTCAAGTAGAAAATTCTAGAGAAAAAAAACTAGGAAGAAACCAAAATATTATGTAATCATAGTAAAAGGATAAAAAAGTATTAAAAGCTAAGAAAGCAAGGAAGGAGAAATTGATTGTAGAGAAAAAGAGTGAGAGTACAATATGACCAATAATGAAAAATGCCACGCAGTGATATAATTTTCTAATAGTTATCGCCCAAAATAGAGACCAGATAGACACTAAGCAACAAGAAAGAGGAAGAACAGCAGATTATGGAATATTAATGCTGTCATTGTTAACTGCCTGTTTCAATTGAAAGCCTTTTTTATGGCATATGTATGGTATGGCTTACTTTTGGTTCAATATGTATACCACCAGCAAAGTAGCATAATAGTATACAAGGATACTCACAGAATGAAATAAGAAGTATACAATGATCATAAGAAAATAAAACCCTGTTTTGCCAAATTGCTAAGTGATAGATAAGACAGCATAAAGAAACCATAAGGCAAAACAAGGTTGTACTTTTCAAACCACTGTCAGTGAATCGAAAAGGGCTCTGATACGGGAGATGCAAGAAACGGAGCCAATTTAGTTTAGCAACATTTCAAGTAAATAATGAATTATGTTGGCTCCAAACAAATGAAAACGTTTTCCTAAAACAAATACTAGAGAAAATTCATGATCAGTCAAAAGCGGTACAAGTGCACGAGTATGTTAGGAGATGAAGATTTCATAGGCGAAGATGAATTGACACGAATGGATCAACAAACAAAACAAAACTTAAACACTACCCAATAGGAAAGCAACAAGGTAAGTCAAAATATTTGAATTATTAAATAATTCTTTGCTTTATAACATTGGTTTCACGAGAACATAATTCATTGAAGGAAGGCACGTGACGTATGTCAGAGGACACTAGACAATTCTTTTTTTATTAGACCTTTGTAACGTTTCTTTCTCTGGTACACTTATAGACTAATAAGTGAACGATAAAGATAGCGATTTTGAAAATAACCCATAGAGAAAAGAAAGACAGCAAGAGAAATAGAATCTCTAGAAAGTTGAAGAATTCTCATATACTACTTGTCTTTATTGAATAAGTATATCTCTAATTGTTTTCTTCAACGGACATTAGTCGACAATGCAAAAGATAGTAAGAAGTAGTATCCAAATGCATGTTCATAAAAGAACCTACCATATTCTCAGTCGTATACAATTCAATACTTTTGTCAAATTGAAATACTCAAAAGAAATTCTATATATATTTAGGAGAGAAACAAGAACACCAGGATGATTTCAAAGCACAAGAATAAAAATACAACAAACTCATGGAGGAAAAGTGCTCTTGAGAGATATGTTTCTCTTCAAGCTGTCATTCAAATCATAGTCAAACTGACATAAAGCATATAATATCGAAGATGCTACAGACAAACGTTGAACTTTTGTGGCTAGATTGCAAACTGTTCAATTCATTTGAGGCTTTTTTATGGAAAAGGCGTGGCTTGCTTTGTCTTCATTATATATACCAACAGTACAATTCGTGTACAATATTATGCCAATCAACATAAAATAGAACAAAATGGATCCAGTTACCATAAGAAAGCAAAAAAATTCTTTTTACAAAAAAGGTGTCTGATAAAAGATACCACATAGTAAAAACCAACAGTTGCACGATTCTACTTTTTGAAAAACTGTCGCTTTTCAATATCGAAAACGACTATAGTGAAACAAGCCATGCAATACGCTAGCTGTAAAAATTACCAGATTTAGATTTCGCAATGCATCAAACTCACAACCAAATTGCTCAGTTCCCCCAAAAATTAAAAACTTCAATAAAGGTGAAACAAATGGAACAATTGAATGTCGCTTACATAAAATACCAATACAACTGTGGAGTTGATTCCAAAAAGAATTCAAAGGAAGAATTATTTTGTCACTCGAAATAAATTAGCAAAATCACAAAAATCATCAAGAATGTTGACACAATTTCAAAAGAATTTAACAGAATCTACACCACTTAATTTTATACTCTATTAGATTCTTTTACGACGATTTAGTGAATTGAGAAAAATGCATGCTTTTTAGAAAAAAATGGCAAAACGTGTCTTTTCAAATAAAAAAAAGGTTTAACTGTTTTTCTAAAATTATCTAGGGCTCATTAGAAGAGCGATAAAAATGTCGTCTCGAATAGAGTCTATAGCAAAAGAAAGAATTTAAAGAGGTTGGCCCAAGTGAAAAAGTTGAATAACTTCAATACATTATTTGTCCTTATGGCATCAGTATTCCTAGTTGTTCACAGGGGTAAATAGTAGGTGATAATGCAAAATTTAGTAAAAAGAAAAATAGAACAAATCTGTATATAAAAATAATCAATGTATTCTCACCTCGAACATTTTAGTACATAGGTGAAATAGAACCTAGGAAAATTTCATTACACATTCAAGGGTTATAAGACATAAAACACAAAAGGAAAACAGACAGTAATACTAGAAGAAAAAGGAGCAAAAAGCTGCATTTTTTAAATTGTGAACTAAGAGTCTATATGACTATTGAATCTCCTAATTGAATCATTCTTAGAAAACGACAGTTGAGCAAGAATCTAGGGCATAGTAATTCACACTAAAAAACCAACAAATTGATTCTCAGTTTGGCATTGTTGAGAATAGATAAAAGGCGGATCGAAAAGTTTACCAAAACACAATGTTTTGCTTTTGAAAATCCAAGAATACCATAAGCATTGTATACTTTTTGCTAAATGTCTATAGCGACACTATATTTCAAGTTAAGGGTACTCACAGAATGAAACAAGCAGTACCTTTAGGCCGTCAGAAAGTAAAAACTACCTACCAAATGTTTACATTTTCAATAACACTGCAACGTGGAATACAATAAAGTGACCAAAAAACACTACTTAAAATTTTGCTATCTAAGACAGATTTTTCAAGACGATTCTCATAGGGTAAGGTTCAACCATAAAGGTCTTGGTGAAACGATCGAAACAGAAGTTTCGAAACTATCCAAATTAAACTCTCATTATTATGTATGCAATGAAGATAGCAACGATCTTAATAAGAAACATAAATAAAGAAATATCATTATCGTTACGAAGTAATACCCATACAAACCTATATGAAAAGAGAAATTTGTGAGAAACATTACTGTGTCATTAATGCATAAAAAAATTCAAGAATTTATAAAATTTATGACAATATTAAAAAAAAAAAAGAAAAAGATTTCAGCAGTTCAGTTTCAGTTCTATTATATTGGCATTATGGAAAGGTATTGAAGAGAAGTTTATGCAGTACATCAAAGGGGAATAGGCAATCTTTGCATTATAAGGGCTACACTTGTTTCTAAAGTTTATTAAAGGAACAATACCAATACCAATTTTATAAGGAAGCCATAGAATAATAAGCATTTAGAGAAATAGAAACTTGAGAATACCTTGAAGAATTTCCATATACCACGTGTTTCTCACATCATCAGTACCTTAAACCTGTTCTCGTCCTCCAGATATTTGTCGATCGTGGGAAATGAAGTAAAAGAGTTATAGCGAACTGCTCACAGAGAAGAAAAATACAATACTTTTGATGAAAGTGAATTTAGTAACTATACCACATTGAAATACAGAAGAAAAAATATTTCCTTTTCTCATTGGAGGAAAAGTAGTAAAAAGGAGGGACAATCCTTGAAAACAACAATGAACGCAGCAAAAAACAAAGAAATGAAAATGCTAATAGTGTTAGATTGCTCTACTGTTGCAACGACTTGTTCACGTACATTGCTCGCGCCTCACACTTATGACACCAGAAGGGTAGCATTCAAACGAACCACCTAAAATCTCAGAAAAATACAAAAGAAGCAGAAAAATGTGAATTCCAAAAATAAGAACAAAAGAAGCAATCTAAAAACTTACTCCAGTTTCCATTTCAAAAAAAAAACTCAAACAAAATGTAGCTGACAGGAAACCAAACTTGGTCAGCTGCACAACAAGAAAAAAAAATAAAACAATACGTAACTATTCTTTGGCAAAGAACATAACTAAGAAACCAGACATAAGCAATTTACCCTGAACACTCCTATTTTGAGACAACTAAAGCGCAATGAATTGAAAAACTATCAATGTCCTGGCTGTAAGCAATAAGGATTTTTTTCTTATTTCAGTTTTATTAGGTTTCATTAGGATATAATTTCAAGTTAGACATGTATATTTACCTAAAATTTCAAATACTGTTGGGAAATATTAACAGGGTGATTCAAGGTAAATTCATCCAATATAATAAACAAAAAGGATCATACACCAAATAAAATCGGCAAAAATACTAGACAAAGCAAAATATCATAATATGAAAATACTCTATCACTTTAATGTGCCTCTCAGTCAATCAAGAACTACGGTAATAATGTCAATAACAACAAAGAGGAACCAATCAAGAAAAATACTCACAATTTCTAAAAACCTCACGATATCGAATTACTGCAAAGCAACAGAAATGCTACAACTGAAAAAAGCTTTAAAAAATAGCATCTTAAAAATTTTCAATAAATTCCCAGGTCTTCCAGTAACAAGCAAAAAATACCAACGTACGCAAAGATAGCTCATAAGGCAAGTCACTTCATCACTGGCAAAACAAGCAGCACAGCTTAAAAATAATTATTTTCACCAGACTAAAAGCAAAAGTAGAGGTTTTGGTAGAACCAATTCATTTTCTTTCTCTAATGCATTGTGATGACCGAGAACACAATAAATATTCAAATGCGGATGTTTTGGTACAGGGCAATGGGAGCTTTTTTATCAGGGTTTAATAAGTTATATTAAGGTTTATTGCTGTTTTTATCCAAAGTCACACACTATAGAAAAATATTAACAGGATAAATAAAGGCACATTCATTCATAATAAGAGAGCTCGAGTATCCTTTACACAACATATAAGGCTTTAACGAAGAACAAAGAAAACTGATATGTAATCAATGCTTTCAAATTGCTTCACAAGTTGGTCGATGAAAGATGACAATGTCAAAATAACAGTTACTACAAAAAACTTTCCATTTGAGCAAACCGCTTAAATTGTTAATCAACAGAAAACAACAGAAAAATGCCTAAACAAAACAGGGCGACCATTGATTACGAGTAGAATGTAAACATTCTCTTTACGTTTGAAGCATTCTCGCAATAAAACTCAAATAGAAACAAAACCAAAAAGAACTCATAAAAGAAGTCACATCGTCATCTTTAGAATGCTCTTAAAAAATTTGCGACATAATTGATTCTCCTAGAAGCAAGAGTAGTCGACCGTGATAATTGTTCAAATGAGGACGGTCTGATACAGGGCAATGGGAACTCTTTTTATCAGGTTCAATTACATTTTATTAAGGTTAACTACTGTTTTAATCCAAAGTCACATACTATAGAAAAATATAAACAGGATAAATAAAGGAACATTCATCCATTAAAAGAAAGCTCAAGTATCCCTTGCACAACATATAAAGCTTCAACTAAGAAGAAAGAAAACAGATATGTAATAAAAGCTTTAAAAATTGTTTTACAACGTGGTCATTGAAAGATGACAGCGTCAAAGTAACAATTACTACAAAAAAGTTACCATTTGAACCGCTTAAAATTATTAATCAACACAAAACAACAGAAAAATGCCTAAACAAAGAAGGGCCTAAAAAAAAGAGGGCGACCATTGATTAAAAGTAAAATGAAAACATTCTCCTCACGTTTGCAGCATTCTCGCAATAAAACTGAAATACAAACATACCCAAAAAGAGCCCAAAAAAGAAATCACATCGTCATCTTTAGGATACTCATAAAAAATTTGCGACATAAGTGATTATACTAGAAGCAAGGGTAAAAAGCTAGATAGAATTACGGGGCTTCTCTAATGCATTCATGAAAAAGAAAAATGAGTGACTTGCAAAATATGTGTAGCCTGGCAGAGGGGAGTATGCATCTTTTTTCTTAGGTTTCAGGGTATAATTAAAAGGTTTGACGTATCATAGAGGAGCATAGAAAATTTTTTTTATTAAGCCTTGATAATGGTTCTTTCTAGTATTTAATAAAGGAAGAATAAAAAGCCACTGTAAAAAGAAGCCTTTGAATAAAAAGCCTTTGGAGAAATAGATCTCTAAAAAAGTTGAAGAAATCCCATACACTACTTGTTTTATTGAATAAGTATCTCTAATTGTTCTCATGGATGGACATTAGTCGACAGTGTAAAAGGAAAGTAAAGAAAAGGCAGAGTCTATCGGACATGTTCAAAGAAAAACCTACCATATTAGTAGGAAGCAGTTCATTCCGTACGTATGTCAAATTGAGATACTCAGAAGAAATTTTATATATTTGAAAAGAAAAGCAAAAACCACAGGATGATTTCAAAGAACAAGAATGAAAATACAACAAACTCATGGAGGAAAAGTGATTTTGAGAAATATGTTTCCATCCGAGTTGTTAATCAAAGCAGAGTCAAACTGACATAGAGCATATAATATCCAAATTGCTAGAGGCAAACATTGAACTTTTGTGGCTAGATTGCTAACTATTTCATTCATTTGAGACACTTTTATGGCAAAAGTATGGCTTGGTTTATCTTCCTTAAATGTATCAACGCTACCATTCGAGTATAACATAATGCGAGAACATAAAATGGAACAGGTCTATTCAGATACTATAAGAAAGCAAGAAGAGTTTTTACAAAAAAGGTGTCTGATAAAAGTTACGACATAGTAACAACCAACAGTTGCAAGAATCTACTCTTTAAATAGCTGTCGCTTGTTAACGTATCGAAAACGATTTGGTAAAAGAAATCAAGGAAATACGATAGCTGTAAAAATTACCAGATTTAGATTTCGCAATATATAAAATTCAGAACCAAATTGCTCAGCTCCCCCCAAAAACTAAAAGTTTAATAAAAATGAAAGAAAAGGGACAATTGGATATCGTTTTCATGCAATGCAAATACAACTCTAGAATAGATTCCAAAAAATTTCAAAGGAAGAGTTATTTTGTCACTCGAGGTAAATTAACAAAATCACAAAAATCTTCAAGAATGCTATAACAATTTCACAATTAAGGAAATCAATTTAAACCAGTAATTTTCATTGATCTATAACATTGATTTACGGCGATGTACTGAATCAAGAAAAAACATGCCTCTTCGAAAAAGGAAAGAAAAGTTGTGTTTCCTTAACCAAAAATATTTAACTATTTTTCTAAAATTGCCTACGTTTCAAGAAGATTGATAAAAATATTGCCTCAAATACAGTCCATAGAAAAAGAAAGAATTTAGAAAGGTCGGCACAAGTGAAAAAATTGAAGAATTTCAATACATTATTTGGCCTTTATGGCATCAGTACTTCCAGTTGTTCTCAGGAGTAACCAGTAGGTGACAATGCGAAATTTAGTACAAAAAATTAGAACAAGTCTGCATCTAATAAAATCAATGCATTCTCACCTCGAACAGTTTAGTACGTAAGAGAAATAGAACCTAGGAAAGCTTCATTACATATTCAATGGTTATAAGACAGAAAACGCAGAAAAAAAAGAGACAGTAGTACTAGAACAAGAAGAAGCAAAGAAGTCAGCTTTCTAAAAAGTGAACAAAGAGCCTAAACGACGATTGAATCTTCTCATTTAGTCATTCTTATAAACTAACCATTGAGCAAGAATCCAGGGCATACGAATACAAATATGAAAAGCCAACAAAGTGATTCAGAATTTGACATTGTTGAGAATAGATAAATGGCGGCTCAAAAAGTTTACCAAAACACAAAGTTTTGCTTTCGAGAATCCGAGAATAGCATAAGCATTGTTTACTTTTTGCTAAATATGTATACCGACACTATATTTCAAGTAAGGCTACTCCAAGAATGAAGCAAGCAGTGTCTCAAGACCATCAAAAAGCAGAAACGACTTACCAAATGGTTAAATTTTTAATAGCGTTGCACCGTAGAATACAATAAAATGACCAAAAACAATGCTTAAAATTGTGCTATATAAAACAAATTTTTAAAGACGATTCTCATAAGGTAAGGTTCAACCAGTATAATTAGTCGCAAATTTTACTGAGTGTTTGGTGGCGTTTTGGAGACTGTTCTTGTGGGTTATTTTTCCATTATATTTGTATTTGTGATATATTGCATGAATACTTGGAAACGATAGGAAAAGTTTTGGTTTTGCTTTTAACTTATGATTGTCCTCCATTTGTTTAGGCATTTTCATGTCGTGTTGTGTTGATTTACAATTTGAAGTGGTTTGTTTAATTGAAATTTTTTTTGGGATGATTGTTGCCTTGAAACTCTCGTTTGTCATTGATTTTGTTGCAGAACCATTTATTAAAGCTTTTTTTTTTATTGTTTTTTACTTATTCTTTTGAAGCCGTATTCATTGGGTGAAGGATCCTTTTGCTTTATTCTGTTGGATGAATGTTCCTTTTTCTATCCTGTTAATTTCATTCTATAGTATGTGTCTTTTGTTAGAAGCAGTAATAAAATTAAAAAAAAATTAGTCAACCCTGAAAAAAAATTCCTATTGTCCTGTTCCAGGTCATTTGCATTCGAGATTTATCAGGTCTTCGGAAATCTCAATGCATTGGAGGAAAAAAACGAATTGGTTCTATCAAGACATTTACTTTTGTTTTTAGTTTCGTAAAAGTAACTGATTCTCAAACTGTGCTGCTTGTTTTGCCAGAGATCAAATGACTTGCCATGTGAGCTATTTCTGAGTTTGTTTGTACTTTGTTGTTTGCTACGGGTGTTTAGGTAAAATTTTCGGATGCTATTTTTTGTTCAAGGCCCTTTTGAGTCAAGGAATTTCTCTTTTGCTTGGAATAATTCGAAATTTTGAGCTGTTTAGAAATTGTGAGCATTTTTCTTGAATGGTTGTTTTTTTTGTTATTGTTAGCATCATTACCTTCGTTCTTTATTGACTCATTGCAAATTAATTGTTTTTTTTCATATTATGCTATTTTGCTTCGTGTTTTATTTGTGCCGAATCTAATTGGTGAAGTATCCTTTTGCTTTCTGATATTGGATGAATTTACCTAAAATCGCCTAGTTAATATATTCCAATAGTATTTGAACTTTAAGGTAAGTATGCATGTTTAACTTGAAAGTATACCCAAATGAAGTGTTATAAAACCAAAATGACGAAAAAATGCTTGTTGCTTTCATCCTGGACATACCTAGTTTTTCAATTCACTGAGCTCTAGTAGTCTTAAAGTTTTAGTGGGCAGAGTGAATTGTTTATGTCCGGTTTCTTATTTATGCTTTTCTGCCAGAGAATAGTTACGTATTGTTTAATTTTTTTTTGCTTTCTGTGCTACTGACCAAGTTTGGTTTCCTGTCAGCTACATTTTGTTTAAACTTTTTTTGGATTGAAGGCTGGAGTTACTTTTCTACATTCCTTCTTAAGTTCAAATTTTATTAAAAATGCACAATTTTCTGCCAGTTTTGTATCGTTTTGAGATTCTAGGTGGTTCGTTTAAATGGTACCCTTCTGATGACGTTACTTCAAGGTGCAAGCAATGTACGCGAACTAGTCGTCGCAAAATTTCAACAATCTGCCACTATGTAACATTTTTCTTTCTTTGTTTTGTGCTGTCTTCATTGCTGCATTCAAGGATTACCCTTGAAAAAAAAATTTTTCTTCTGTATTTCTTTGTGATATAGTTGCTAAATTCCCTTTCATCAAAGGTATTGTATTTTTTTTCTCTGTGAGCAGATTGCTGTAACTTTCTTACTTCGTTTCACAAGGTTGAGAAATATCTGCCTGACAAGGACAGATTCATGGTACCGATGATGTAAAGAACAAGTGGTACATAAAGATTCCTCAATATATTCTCAAGTTTTTATTTCTCTAAAGGTTTTTTCTATGGCTTTTTTCTAAAATTGGTTTTGGTATTGCTCCTTTATTAAACTGTATAAAGAAAGTCCTAAACTGGTAATGCAAAAATTGCCTATTTCATTTTGGTATATTGCACAAACTTCTCTCCAATACCGTTTCATAATGCCAATGCAATAGAACTGAAGCTGAAATGCTGAAATCTTCTCTTTTTTTTCTTTTCATTTAACTGTTGTCACATGTTTTGAAAATTTTTTAGATTTTTATTCCTTAGTGACATAGTAGCTTTTTCGTTGAATTTGTCTTTTCATGTAGGTACTATATGGTAGCGATAATGATATTTCTTAATTAATGTTTCTTATTAAGATCGTTGCTACCTTCAGTGCATACATAATAGAAGGAGTTCAATTTGGATAGTTTCGAAACTTCTGTTTCGATCGTTTCACCAAAAAAGAAGAGGTTTGATAGAATTAAGCAACTTTAATTGGAAATGCAATTAAGAAAAAAATGCAGTAAATTGTAAAATATGTGTAGGCTGGCAGAAGGGAGTGGGCATTTTTCTTTCTTATTCAGGTTTTACTGAGGAATTATTATTGGGTACAGAAAAACGCCTCAACAAAAGAAGGACAATCATCAGTAAAAGGCAAAATATAGATTTTCTCTATTTGCTTCCAAGTATTTATGCAATATACCTCAAATACAGATATAAGAGAAAAATATCACACAAGAAAAATCGCCAAGACGCCAAAAAACACACAGTAAAATTTGTGACACATTATACTAGACAAAAAAAAATTTGAGGGGCTAATTACAATTAAGGGACTTCCGTTTGAAATACAACTATGATAAAAAAAAAAAGTAAATTGTAAAATATGTGTAGGCCGACAGGAGGAAGTTGGCATTTTTCTTTCTTATTCAGGTTTTACTGAGGGTTTATTATTAGGGTTTATTAGGGTTTATTAGGGTTTATTAGGGTTTATTAGGGTTTATTTAGGGTTTATTTAGGGTTTATTTAGGGTTTATTAGGGTTTATTAGGGTTTATTAGGGTTTATTAGGGTTTATTTAGGGTTATTTAGGGTTTATTAGGGTTTATTAGGGTTTATTAGGGTTTATTTAGGGTTTATTTAGGGTTTATTTAGGGTTTATTTAGGGTTTATTTAGGGTTTATTAGGGTTTATTTAGGGTTTATTAGGGTTTATTTAGGGTTTATTTAGGGTTTATTTAGGGTTTATTTAGGGTTTATTAGGGTTTATTAGGGTTTATTTAGGGTTTATTTAGGGTTTATTAGGGTTTATTTAGGGTTTATTTAGGGTTTATTTAGGGTTTATTTAGGGTTTATTAGGGTTTATTTAGGGTTTATTAGGGTTTATTTAGGGTTTATTTAGGGTTTATTAGGGTTTATTAGGGTTTATTAGGGTTATTTAGGGTTTATTAGGGTTTATTAGGGTTTATTAGGGTTTATTAGGGTTTATTAGGGTTTATTAGGGTTTATTAGGGTTTATT